>JAMXBD010002533.1:0-186281 GCA_024138025.1 Combretum micranthum
TCTGTGTGTGTGCGTTTGAGTGTATGTGTGTTTGTGGGTGGGTGGTGTGTGTGTGTGCACGTGAGTGAGTGAGTGTGTGTGTGTGTGGGCGAGTGAGTGTGTGCGTGAGTGAGTGAGTGAGTGTGTGTGTGGTGTGTGTGGGTCGGTCGGGGTGTGTGTGTGTGTGTGTGTGTGTGTGGGGGGGGGGGGGGGGGGGGGGGGTCTCGGTTGTGTGTGCGTGCGTGTGCTGGGCGAGGGATTGCGAGGAGTGGGAGAGATGTGCGAGAGAGAGAATGTGAGAGGGTGCGAGTGAAAGCAAGGGCGGAGGTGGGGTATATAATAGGGCGAGATGAGGCGAATTTCGCCTCATCCTTGTCAGTATGAGGCGAATTTCGCCTCAAATGCTGACTAGGATGAGGCGAAATTAGCCTCTTTTGGTGTGAAATGAGGCGAAATTCCCTCAGATACTTTAAGAGGCGAAATTCGCCTCTTAATTTTCGCCTCCTCTACCAACATTTCTATTGTGCAACTCCTATTGGTTTCTAGATTATTGTTAATTGAAATCTTATTTACGCCTTATGTCCTAAAATTTTTTATAGAATAAACTTCATTGTCAACTGCAAAGATACGCGTGAACAAGAGGTGTTACAAGACTAAATATGCCTATGGAGTTATGAGGGTATCAATGAATAATATTATTAAACTATAATTGTGCTGACGAGTTGGCTCCACGGCTCTAACTTGGAGTACAACATTAAATTATTTTTTCATTATCACTTTTCAAATGAGGTGTTTCTGTCATCTGAACACATAAGTCTTAATATTTGAAAATCTTATATTGCCTATGTTATTTTTTATTTGCATGCCATCGTATATTCTTTCAATAATGAGCCAGCATTGGTGCATATATGATGCATGTATTAAAAAAAATAAATATGTAAAGATATAAATTTGTTGCCCCGTAGTTTTTATTGTTCCTTTTCTCTTTATTTCTCTTTATGTTATTTCGAGTTTTTGTTTCTGTAAAAATAGGAAGATATTTTAATGATTAACTTTTTCCATTATATTACTATTCTGTTGAGTGAAAATAAAACGATATAAGCATAAATTGAAATTGATCAGAATAAAGAAATCAGAAATGGATAATTATAGCATCTAAAAAAAAACTTAAGTGACTCATTTAAAAATAGACATAAATGATTCAATTTAATTTCTAGAATTATATAAATATCCTTAGGCTAGACAACCATCCAAACATCCTTCTTTTCAATTTTATTACATAATAGCTATTATTACTATAGGCTAAATATCACTAGTTTCTTAATTTAAACATGACAAATTTTAATGTCTAGGCTTGGAGCAACGACAGAATAAAGCCTTGCTACCACAGAGTGTCATGAAGGAAGTGAAGCAAGATATGCCCTAGGGTTGTTCTCGTTACGTGGGGGACTAATACAAACTCCAAAAGAGCTAGTAGATGAAGAACATCATTGCAATACAAACCATTCGATCACGTGGGTTTGCTTCGATTTTATGATTCCATTTGATGCTCGAAAACGTTGCAGAGACACCATGACTAGAGCTTATTGTGGGGTTGAGAAACCTCGGGGATAAAATAAATAGACAAATAAAACTTATCAAAAGTGATATGGATTGTTTAATATACTTAGTGGTGGACAAGAATGATAAGAATTTGATATTGATTCACTCTGTTTGAAAATACTATTTTATATAGTTATAAGAACCTTTATGCGAGTCAAATTGTATATTTAACTGTACCTACCACTGTTAAGAGATCACATAAGAAATTCTTTGAATGAGCTTTATGAAGAAATACAAAAATGGACTTAACATCGTCTATAACTCAAAACCTTAAAATATTAGGTTATGAGTCTTCCCTCTTATAACCCTTCATATAAATTCCTCCATATTTCCTATAATGGGATTTTTTAACCTCATGCTTGCACCCTAACAAATCTCCCTCTCAAGTGTGAGTCTTCACAATGGATTAGGTGATGCTCTCCCTCAACAAGAGCTTGCCAAATTGACTCATTAAACCTGCATTATGAGTGGTTCGCTCCCTACCTACTTACCATACATAAAGGGTTTCACAAACGAATCATTCCATAAAGCTCTTCTTTCCACATGGAAGACCAATTATGGAGAGTTTCTTTAATCGAACCATCGGCTTTGATACTATTTATTAGGAGACTCAAACTTTTAAGGGAGAGATTTGTTAGGGGAAGTGTGACATTAGAAAATTCTATGGTTGGCCTTCCATGTGGAAACAAGAGCTTTATAGTGTGACTCATTTGTAAACCCTTCATGTATAGTGAATAGGTGGGGAGCATACCACTCATAAATCGGGTTTAATGGAGTCAATTTAACAAGTTCTTGTTGAGGAGAAGTATGACCTAACCTATTGTCGAGACTCACACTGTGCGCGGAGTTTTGTTAAAGTGCAATTGTGAGGTTGGAAAAATCACACATAAGAAATATAGGACTTATGTGAAAGGTTTATAAGAGAGAAGACTCATTAACCTAACAGCTTAAGGTTTTGGGTTATAAATAGTGTCAAGTCTATTTTTGTATTTCTTCACATTGCCCATTTGAAGAATTTCTCCCCTTTGAAGGCTTCCTCCTCTCCTAATAACCACCTTTCCCTATGAATATGATCAAAATACTGAAAAAAAAAAAAGAGAGAGAAGACATTCATAGTACTTATTTGAAAAAAAGAGAGAAGACATTCAACCAGCCCCCGTTAACCCTTTGGCTATGTAGACTAGGCTATTTTAGCTTGCGTAATAAAGCAAGTTGAAATTTTTAACCTAACCTGCTTTTCTTTTATGAGTTAAACGGGTTGGCCCATAAAACTCATCTTGTTTGCACAGCTCTAATTATTAGATGAAACATAAACTAAAATTTTCTTTCTTAATTAAACCTAGTTAATATTTCTCTTAAACCAATGTTTACCTTATCTTATCTTTTAATAGGATATATTCGATTCTTTGCAAGTTCTGGTAGACTGTGGAATATCAATACCTAAAACTATCTTTATAATAATTAAATATACATATGAAATACAATGAGAGAAAAATTAAACAGTCTTGCAAACTCTGACTTGGAAAACAGTATTAATATTGCGAGTGCGTATATGTGGTATGATGACTCTAGGGCAATTTTAGCCTCCCCTTTAGGATCATGAAAAATATCACGAGCTATTATGGCACTTGGTTTACTATAATAAGTATCAATAATGAATTCTTCTTAGGAAAAAATATTGAATAGTCATTCATCACTAAATTAGGGTTTAAATGAGTCGAGATAGCTTGCGGACTATTCGAGTTTGTCACGACAAAACTCGAGTTCGATTGCTTGCTATTTCATCAATTTCAATGTAATTATAACATTGATATAGTAATTTTTCAGGGAAAAAAACACGGAGAAAAAGAGAACATTGCAATAGATCGTCTATAAAGTATCCCAAATACTTTGATGATAACATATATGTTTAAAATGAGTATCGCATACATATGATCAGACCAAGGTTCGATAAACATGGGCAAGAAAGAACAAACAACAAAAAGGGATCACACAAATGATAAGCAACATTGGATGGAATCAGCTGGTCATTGTCATGTACACTCAACAAAATTGAACTTAGTAATTTTAGATTGATGATGAATTACAAGTCTTGGTTCCCTCCATCAATAATCATGTTTAAAAATAGAAAACGTCCATTAGGCGGGGGCATAACAATAAAATGACTATTGTACAAGAACCAAATTGAAATCTTATGTCCCTAATAATTTAATTAATTTGGTCGGCCCCCAAAAAAAATAATAAAATAACAAATGTCCTTCCAGAACTTAATCGGTGAAGCATGCGTATGATTAAGTTAATAAGGAGCCGTTGTATCTAAGCAATAAATCATACACAATGAGGATATTTAGTAATTCTAAATTTATCTTGACGTTATCAAATGTATGAAAAATTATTAATTTCAAGTAAATCAAAATATGTTTCCTATATAGAAATGTTAATGAAAACCCTAAAAGCACTAATTATGGAACCAAATAAAGAACATTTTACGTTTTTATCCACTCAGTGGTTTTTTTTTTAAAATTTAAAATATACAATCAAATAATCAGTATTTATGATAGTGAAATGTGCATTGCCAAATAAAACAATAGCAAGATAGCATTTATTTAGTCATATATTTATCATCAATAAGGTAACTTGGGTATTGTCATAGGGACTTTTATATCATAATTTCATAATCATATCAATCGGGACCATCTTTTTCCTTTGGTCATATATTGAATCTGGTCCCAAAAATCTGTCCTAAATCATTTAGAGAAAAACAAAAATTATCATGTCATTTTGCAGGAAACAAGTTTTCCATTTGAAAAAAGATAAAATAAAATGGACATTTCCATACAATGTCATTCATGACAGGATGCCAATTGATTTTTTATCCGTAAATCTAATCATTTAATAATTTATGAACACGACTTGGAGACATAACAGAAGGAAAGCTAAGTGATCTTTTCAATTTAAGCTTTTCTTTTACATAATTATAATAGAGTGGGACATCTCAATTCTAATTCGTCTTATAAAGAGATCCATATTTGTAATGCCCCGAAACTCCTTGGTGATACCCTTCATATATAGGTTGTGGAACTCCGCTCACTAAGATATTATCCGCTTTGGCGACACGCCCACATAGTTTTATCCTTTTGGTGCCAACACTTCCTAGAAGGTCACTTATCATGGGATTGCTCTGTACAAAACACGTTTAACTTTAGCGTTCCAACAAACTTCAAGCCACTATACCAAAAGGCACCTCTACTCCCCTAACCCCCTCCCCTCCCAACTTATAGAAACTGACATTATTTATTAGTTTCGTTAAATAAGTGCAAACCACGCTAGGCAGTGAGACACCCTCATCCACTTTCAGCTGACAAACTGCTCTTATACCCACTATAACGCCTTGGAACTCCACCTACCGAAGTATTATCCGTTTTGATCACATGTCACACGATTTTGTCTTTTTGGTGCCAATACTTCCAAGGGGTCACCCATCATGAGATTACTCTACACAAAGCACGCTTAACTCTAGAGTTTCGACGAATTACAAGCCACAATACCAAAAGGCGTCTTCATGATTAAAGTTCCACAATCTATATACGAGGAGTATCACAATATTAACATCACCAAATTATATGGATTGATCTACTGAATATTTGCTATTTAATTAACTTTGCTGTTTGATATACTTCAAATTAAAGTCTTTTTAACTATTATCTAATGGGTCATGATCCATCCCTATAAGTGGTTGTGTGATCCATCCATCCATGATAGTATATAACCATTATCATTGAAAATTTAAAAATTAACATAGGATATATTGCAGAATGGATCGAAACATATATCTTATGCACAACCCGATTTGTTTATCAATACTTCAGTCCTACAAAATAAGTATACATGTTTGACTAGAGGATCACTTGCATCATCAATATGTACAAATAAAATATTTATACAGAACCAGTGACCTACATACATAATGGACATATATCTTTTTTTTTTTTTTTTTTTTTTTGGGCGTTAATGGACATATATCTAATGGACCACAATTAAATTATTTTTCTGTAAAATATGGGTCCGGTCCATCAAAGGACCACTTGCTAGTAATATTGGCATAAAAATAGAAAAAAAAATTTATGCAGATTGAAATGGGCCATCCGAAATAATATTTAATTTTATCGATCTTCCTTGCTTATGAAACCAACGTTTTTGTAACTACATAAGGGTGTCTCTCTTCGTTTCCCGAAGATCCCAATCTAGGCTATGTATGTGGGATCTTATCAATATCAGCCATCACAGGTCCAGATTGATCAGTATAGAGCTTCCATATTTTCTGCTTGGTTTCAATTTCCTTGAGAAAGATGACACATGACTCTATATTCGAGCCTTTTAAAAACCTACTCAGATCTATATAATCTTATTCTCATGCACCTAAAAACTATTATAATAATTTAAATATTTTGAACTTCTAGAATAGTAGAGTTATACCAATAGAACATATTGACATCATAAAATTTCCTCTCCAATACATTATTAAGTTATTCTTTTTCGATAATCATAAAAATGTAATTTTTTTTACATGTCGTATCACCTTATTGGGTCTTTAATACTGCAAATATATTAAACTACAAATAAATACCAAAGTGAGGTGATGGATAATTCTACAAAAACAATGAATCTGATATTACATTACCTGGGTAATTTAACTCTTATGTCTTTTGGTTGTTTCACTCGTAAAATCCATTTGATGAAGATGATATATATTTAGTCCTTAATGTCTACTTAATTTTTTTATTTAAATTCATAACATTTTTTTATTATTTTTTATAAGTCCTCGTCATTTTTAATTTTTTAACTTCAACTCTATTAATTTTCCATTTATCCTTGACACAAATCAATACTTCTAATTGATGCAAAATAAGGTCCATGGGCACCATGGCATCACCTACAAATAAAGGTAGGTGAGTATCTACGACCATAATGGGCCACATAACCCATTTATAGCTGCCAGAGTGAAGGTAACTAAGCAAAAGCTTTTTTTATAGGGGAAAAAAAAAATCCCATTTTCGTTTTCTTTTTTTTTTTTTATGATTTGCATTACTTTACAATTTAATTTAAATGTATTCATAATATACTTTGAATCAATTAGAAATTGAAAATTGTCAAAGTGGATGAAAAAAATATTGCTTCTGATGGAAATAAATTTTAGAAAAGTTTTAAATCATTATTAATGACTTCTATTAAGTAAATACTATTTTATTAAATACTTCTATGATGTATGAATATAGAGGACTTACAAAATACTCATAAAGCACTTAAACGACCCACTTAAAATATAAAAGATTCAACCAAAGATTATTGTAAATTAGTGGTACCAACACTGATCTTTGGATGAAATACATCAAATTAGATTCTCCTTTCACCCACATGTTATAATATGTATGGGAATTCAAGATTTAAACGATTCACTTAAATATAATGTTATTATCTAATTTTTAGTGATAGAGAAATTGTTCCAAACCAATGTCTATCTATTAGCATTATATTCTTTTCCGGAAGCTCATGTGTCATTGTCATTATTATTGAATAATTGATCATTTTTAAATTTTACAGTACAAAGGACCATCCTAGCATATATATGTGTATACACATTAGTAGTCCTATACTTGCCAAAGAGTAAAAAGGATCCAGTAGGAAGTAAACCTCCAAAATCAAAATGGGTTCTCTTATTTCTCCTAAGGTTCCTGTGATAGATTTTACCAAAAAAGACCTAAAGCCCGGTTCAAGTGCGTGGCTCAATGCAAGCAAAGAAGTGTGCCATGCACTTGGAGAGTATGGCTGTTTTGTTGCCCTATATGACAAAGTTTCTCCAGAACTTAATAAGGCAATTTTCGATGTCTCCGATGAGCTGTTCGATCTACCTATGGAGGTTAAAAGCAAGAACATAAGTGATAAACCCTATCATGGGTATGTAGGTGGAAATCCCAATCATTCCTCTACATGAAGGTCTTGGTATAGACTATGTAACTGATCTTGAAGAAGCTCAAAAGTTCACTAAACTCATGTGGCCTCAAGGCAATGATAGATTCTGGTATGTAGGATATATTTTAAGTTAATTACTTCTAATTTGGGTATGAAGTCAATTTTGGTTAGAACTATGTCAGCTTTATCTAATAGCTTAATAAATTGGTTATATATTCTAGCTTTATATTACAGAAATGGATCCTATCTATTTTATTTCTTTCAATTTTCGTCAATTATCAAATAAATCATCCTTTTTATTAGCTTGCAATATCATGTAATGCCATATTTCTTCTAATAAACTAGCTTATAACATCACCAATGATATTTAGTCTAATGAAATCTCTCCTAATCTCTTAAGTAAAAAGTATGTTGTAATGGCAAAAGTAAAAAGGATTATAACATCCTGTGATGCCATCTTTCCTCCTCTGATTTCAACAATTAATTACCCAATGGATTATCTTAAAAAGTAAATTTACAAAAAATGAGAAAAGGAGAATGAAAATGATCAAACACACTTATATTGCTGGGGGATTTTACAATTAAATACATATATATATATACACATATACACACATACTTTTCAGTTTTCATCACCTTTCTTTAGGATATAGTTTCAAGCAATGTTTGGGTTTGGGATTTCACTTATTTATTTGGCTTTTCTTTCGCAATCATGCGCATCTAACCTATGTTTTCTAAAGGACAATACAATGTTTCATGACATAACATAACTAAATTATGCACCAGAAAAAATAAAATAATACAGGTGTACAAAATGAAAGATCAACAATCCTAAAATATACTCTCTTTTTTGGGTATAAAATTAATCCAAAATTTCATGGCCATGACATTTGGATACATTATGATACATTTTACGCAATACGTCCTCCATTTTCTATTTGATTTATTATCGAATGGTTTGCATACATCATTTCCTATTCAGACAAGGCTTTGACGATATATTTTTTAATTTTTCTCCAGTGATATTGTTCATTCATACTCTAAAACAGTAGCCGAATTGGATCACATGATTGTCCGAATGATTTTCGACAACTACGGTGTTGAGAAATACTATGATTCCCACATCGGCTCGACCAATTACCTCCTAAGATTCCTAAAATACGACATACCTAAAAATAGCGATCAAGGGGATAATGCAATTCCTCGGCACACGGACAAAACTTTCTTGTCCATACTTCATCAAAACCATGTTAATGGCTTGGAAATCAAGACGAAGGATGGCGAATGGATTGGGTTCGATCTCACTCCTTCATCCTTCGTGGTTGTGGCAGGAGAGGCAAGCATGGTAAGTTTTACAATAACTATTTTGAGATTAATATTTGCTATCTGAACTTTGCTGTTTCAGCCAATTATAATCAAACATATAATTGCTATAATTATCACTACTTGTGTTAGGTTATTCTATTTGCTTAAATTATAATTTATGGGGAGATGATTGAAACACCAATTTTGAAACAATAAATAAATAGGCTCTTAGGATTGGAACACCAATTTTGAAACTATAAATTGAAACACCACTTTTGGGGTTTTGAAGTCCATCAGTTTTGTTACTTGTATTTTGCAAAGATTAGTTTTACAACTCATTTGAATTAAAATCCCGTATTAATCTGCTTGGCATATAATTTCTAATGAATTTTTTATATCATATAGCCAATATTTATTTGGACTTGGAAAACAGTTGAGTACCAATTAGAAATTAGTCTACTTTTGATTTTCAAGATCATTTGGGTGATTTATAAATTTTTATGGAAACTTACAACATCACCTAGACAGCTCATTCGGATAATTAAAAAAATTTAACCATCCTCCAGTCCATATCTCCTTTTATTGTATATTATAATGTTTGATGGTTGATTAATACACTTGCAATGACACACACACATATTGAAATAAGCTCTATTTACACTTATGCAAATTTGGATTTGAAATTACTAACAAATCGAGTCAAAATAATACAATATTAAAAAATTAATTAAAAACAACACTTGACATGGTTGCTTGAATAAAGTTCAATAATAGGGTTTTATTTTTTTTTTTTTCCTAACAAGAATAATATTATTGTCTACACATGACTAGAACTTAACTAAAGCTTGATTAAATATCATGATAATTGGGCTCAAATTGATAAATTGCTCTAAATTTTAAACTTATCGATACATGACTATTATTGGATCAAACTCAAATAAATATAAGACCAATAAGTCAATTCAACTATTTTACACCTTTATTGTCCCATAGGTTGAGAATAAAAAGCAGTTGAATCTAATCTCAATCCAGCACATTCTTTTTCCTATTATGTTAAACATTATTTCCAAATCTATGTACGTAGGGATGGAGCAATGACAGGATACGTTCATGTGACCATCGAGTAACAATGAAGGGCACGAACACAAGATACACACTAGGGTTATTCTCTTTCCTTAAGGGCATGGTCCAAGTTCCCCCAGAACTTGTGGATGATGAGCACCCATTGAAATACAAACCCTTTGACAATGTTGCTTTGATCCATTACTATGCATCTGATGAAGGTCGCAAACATGAGTACACCATCAAAGCTTATTGTGGTATTGAAGCTTAGTTTACTATACTTCTATGTAATATTTGTATGGTAATTGAAATAAAATATATTAATCAGTGCCTTGCGACATTGAAAGATATTGTTGATAGGATCCGTGTTTAATCTAACGTTGTATCTATGTTTGAGTCATCGTCCTTTTAGTAGGACTCAATAATTGCTTGATTATATTTTGCTAGGTTATCTTTGTTGATCAAAATGTAGTTTGCTTTCCAATGACCAAGAGTAGTAATAATATTATATATGTTTGCATTTTCAATTTTCACATGGAAGGAAAAAAAAAAAATCGATTTAACCCTATTTTTAGTGGTTTTTTTTTTTTTTTATGGGCATGATAAGGTGTAGAAACATGCTAAAAATGTCATGAAATAACATATTCCGGAAAAAAAAAATTAAAAAAAATATACAATTTTAAATAATATAAAACATGATAAGATTAGTAAATCCTTCTCTTATAAATATACTTGAAAGTTATCTTATTTCTCGTTATTCAATTCTTGCATTGCCCTTCTCTCTTAAGACTTTTGTCATATATGTAAATTTATTCTTTAATATTTGAATTATAAAAAAAAAAAAAAAATCAATCCCATAAGTTTTGATGGTGAACTAAATTAAAAATGTTATAATATTAGGTTAATCTTATCATCAACTTTTATATAGCCTAAGTGATGTGTCCCGAGGCGTCAGTTCATATTTGGACTCATCCCCATGAAGAATATTTAGTTTAGTGGATTTGGAGTAATAATTGTTAATCCTATTTATATACAGATTATACACTCAGTAAATAAGGTTACATGTCTTAGAATCATGACAAGTGCACCAGAATAATCGTTAGATAAGTATACCTAATCCCGTAAAATCCAAGAATTTAGAAATACTCAAGAATGCATCTTATTTTACACAATTCTAGATATTAGAAAAGTAGTAGAAGAACAGATCAATTACGATGAAGAATTGTGGGATTTTGATGCCTTAAAAAACCTAAGCCAAACACTAACATTTTTTCATTTTTATCTTTTGTGCGCGAAAAGCCATAAGTCTACTATGCGTAAATTTACATGCATTTTATTCCAGTATATTAACATTGGGCTAAAACACATTTAAGACAGACCACAGCAGCCCATGGTCACTATAATTTGTTCAGCCCATCGATATCCAGGATTGGGCTTTTATGCATAAACTTACATGAATTTGTTTCAGTATATTAACATTAGAGGCCCAATTCTCTTGTGCTCGTGTGGTGATGGACAGTTAACTTTTTGTGAGGTATCTGTCGGATGCTCGTTACACTCGAGGAAGTTCAAATTAAATAATTTATTTACAAGATATTATATATATGATATGATGTCAAGTTGGGTCATATATCATAAGTTTTATATCCGAAATTAAATTATGTTCGAAGTCAAGATATATTATGGCAGAAATTTTTTCCTAACAAAATACAATAAATAAATATGAACTAATGACCAACTTAAATTGGTGACATGGTCTAAGTTTAATTATGTAGCTAAGTTTGGTAAAAGCTAGTGCACCATAAGACATCTATATTTGAGATTTTTTATATGGAATTTTAGGTTAAGCACTTGAAGTTTTTAGGTTTTTGCGAATATGAAAGAGATTTTCAATTTTTTGAGGTTCTATTTTAATGACTTCAAAGATAAGTCTCTTTGTATTGTTTTATACTTTTAAAGATAAAGGCGCTATATGAAAGTAAATGGGACCTACAAAACCTTAAAAAAATAAAAAAATAAAAACACACAAAAAACCTTACTAATAAAGTGGAGAGATAATTGAGAATGAAATATCCTTAACAAGTGGCTTGCGAACAAGAATATGAAATCACACTTAAAAAAGGTGATTGGGAGAGACATAGAATAGAGAGGAGGGATATGTAATATTAATTGCTTTAAATACATTTTTGTGATAGGTAGATGAATTATGAAGCATCAAACTCTGCTAGCAATAATAAACAAATGATTGATCTTTTGAAATAGATTTTCGAAAGCACATTGATTTATATCATCTGTTCGATCATATTGACAATTGACAATTGAGATGGATTCCTTTTAACGTGATTACATTAAACCCATTATGTCAAATCTCCTCTAATCATCACAAATAAAGACTAAGCTCCTTAAGTCTTGTCGTCTAAACTAATGAGTTAAATCCAATATTTAATGTGATAATTTTCTAGCCCTATACAAATGATCGGCAATTTTTCTGAAGCTCAATATGGCTTGCTCAAATTGAAAAATATAGGGCACCCTATAACATAAATTATTAACACATTGGTACAAGTTGCAATAGAATAAATAAGATTATACCTTGTACATACCACGTGGATAATTAACTAAAAATTTGGAATCGTAACCCATCATTTAGTATACAATACATATCTCGATATCTATCCAAAAATATGAATCCAATAAGTGTAAGATTAAAAATAAAATAAAAGGGAAAATCAATTTATATTTGTTTATCTTTAAATTCCCTTTTTAAATTGCTGGCAAAAAATTCCCTTTTTAATTCTTTATTCCAAATGCAATGTGACCATTGATTTATATAGATATTCAAACTTACTAAATATAGTCGTAAAATCACCTAAAGTTGAAGGTATCTATATATAGCACCCCGTCCGTTGAAAAAAAGAGTTAATAACAATAAAAAGAAGAAAGAGAGAAATTCCTAATCCACATAAATTTATAATATCATAATATGGGTCTTATTTGCTGTTGTTTCTTTAAAATAAACCAAATCGTTTCAATAATTTTACCTCAGTGGAGGCACGGCAATTATATAAATGGACGTGACTTTTCAAGTACGAAACATGACGATATATCGCAATTACTCAAGCCTTATTTAGCTGATTTTATGAAATCCAATGTCTTATTATTTTTATGGATTGCATTACAAGAGATTTGTATATATTCAACCTTACTTATTATATGATCATAAAATCTAACAAAACTGCATGTTGATAGAGAAGAATCCTACTTTACATAAATGTGTTAAATTATAACATTTGAGACCATGTTGACATATTGCTCTTATTTGGTGGTCATTCTTAAAAATAACCTCAAGATCATTTAGATATTTTTTTCTTAGTAGTAACACGCCAATCTTAAGAGAGCTTTTATGGTCCTGTCGACAGGATCATCATGCTATTAATCAAACAACTAAAATGAGTAAATAGAATATTAACTATTTTAGTGATCCAATCACTGTTAGTATGGTATGAGTCTTAGATTATGATGGAACCAGTCCCATTAAAATTAATGGTGGAACCATAAAATTTTTTCAATCTTAAATAATGGACGACGTAATTCTTAAAGTATAAGATATGATCTAAAAATTATTCAAAGTCCTGTTTAGTTCAATTTATAAAAGTTCTATGCTTTATTATTTGTATAATTTTTTGTCGTATAATTTAATATTTTTTTATATATACTTTTAACTCTATTTTAGAAAGTGATCGGGTAATTACTATTTAGACCCCAGATCTTAAAAACAAATTCTTAATCTTTACATGACCACCTTTTCCCTGAAAAGAATATATATATATATATTGTGTATGCGTGTGATAAAATATTAAAAAACTAAAAATTTAAAATTGGGATTTCTCCTTCCTTTCTAATACATGTAATTTTTCTTTTTTAGTAAACTGTTTTGTTCTTTTGTCAAGGCAGAATTCATGTATAGAGTTTAAAAGTGCAATTTCTTAAGATTTAGAGATTTTAACGCCCATTTTTAATTATAAAAGAACTAAGTCGATATGGAATAATAAATATAAGAGGATGTATTTATATTTTATCTAATAATATTATGTATTTTATCTTCACTTCTTTTAGTAAGAGATCATTGAGAATACATGGATCTAAAAACTTTCATTGTGTTTATAGATATCCTAAACTTAGAATTGCTTCCACATCAGCCACTCGAATCTTTCAGGGTTAGACGGCCACTACTAAGAAAAATTAACCCTTAAAAAATCTTGATATGTACTAAAAATGAAACATGCCACTATCAATGGTCTACTCAAATCAATCACATCCTTAAGCACCAACTTTCTACATACAACTTGGGTTCTAATAATTTCTTGAGCTTAACTAAAACAGACTTTTTGGAGGACCCCCTCATGAGCAAATTCATGGTTTCTGCATAAAAGTGAAGCTTATCATTTGGCGATATTAATGTCACTCATCTTTATTAATAGGATTTTCTAGTCAATCGTTGATCTGACTTTGATTAATTTGATTTGAATGTGTAGTTGGAAGAAGGTATTGATTTGACGAAGTTAGACAAACATAAAAAGCCAACCACACGTCCACAATGATTTGCTTAAGACAACATCCATATTGTCGTTTAGTCTTAAAGTTAACTTGGAAATATTCAGCTAAATGTTGTCACACTAGTATCATGTCAATGACTTTTGCTAGTACTATTAAAGTGGGAAACAAACATCAAGCTAATAATCTCAACTTAGGGACCATGCATTATGGCTCCAAATGCATCTCACTTCTTGGGGATGTTAAAGTAATGTTTAGAAAATACCACCATATGCATTAAAATCCATTTAAGCTAGTTTAGGGGTAAATGCATTGAATGTGAGATGTAATCGGAGCAAGTTTAGGACAAATTATACAAGATTCAAATCCACCTCACTTCATTATTCATCCCAAACCTAACCATAAACTCTATAAGATTCTGGACCAGCATCTACAAGGTGTTAGATTAACCCACTCCCCCCATTTGACCTAATTAAGGATATCTAAGTATATAATCAAACAAAAAATTATTCTAACTCAAAAAATAAACAATGAAATCCAATTCAAGTTATTAAAACAAAAGAGAATATCACAATAATATGAAAAAAAAAATAGACCTCTTTCGTTTTCCAAACCATTAATTAACAAATTATTTATGAAAATTCAACATTTACACATACATAACCTAAACAAATCATGATGTATTATACACTATAAATATTGGCATGACCTAGATAAATGCAAACAAAATATGAGTTAAGCTTCAAAGTTCAAATCACAATTAACATGAGTTAAGAGAAAGAGTGATATAGATTTTGGTTCTCTAAGGTTTTATTTTGAATTTGAATTGAATTTTATTAAATTATTTTGCCTTTAATTTTATTATATTTTGGCAGGTTCTATCTAACACCAAATCCTAAAATTTATAGTCCTAAAAGATTGTCCAAACCTACCCCAAATCCTATAGAGTCAAAACATTGGGTCAAATGAGTCAAATATCCTCTAACGATCCGCCTAGTAAAGGTTTTTGGTATAGATCCCTATTTCAAGAACCTTAGTCGTTTTTGAGATTTTTCATCATTATAGTCATGTCTGGGTTTTTTTTATTATTTTTTTACAAATGTTGAACCAATACAAAAGTAAATAGATAATATTTAAAGTATTAATTTATATCTAGAACCTAAAATGTAGGATCTCTAATAAAGTAAGGAAACCCTCATATGTAGTCATTATTATTGTACACGCTCTTAAAAATATCTATAATTTCTTTCATAGAGGTCTATTATGGGCCTTAGTTAACTGGTCCACTTAATGGGTTATAGTTAAAGGTTTTAAATTGATTGTTAATTAATAAAGATTTAACTCATATTATATTTATAAATTTAATTTTCTAGATCAATTAACCATGATACTAATTTTTATATAGTGTGTGAATAAATTCTTTCATTCCTGATTACCTCTTACTTACAATAATTGTAATTTTTTTTCCTAATCTTTTCTATGACTTTTCAAGAAATTGGCCCTTTTAACTAAGAGTGAGCAGACAACCTTGTTGTACAAGGCGCTTGCCTAGATCTTGTTTCACCAAGTAGGGCCCAAGTGGGTAAGAGCTACATGATAGGATACGGGTATTAATTTTTTAGAACTTGCTCTCATAGGATAGGGTAGGGTACGAGTATGGGGTCTTTAAACTCTATACCCATCCTGGAACTTATACTATACTATAGAAGGTACATGTTGTAGGGTACCACATACGCACCCTATTAAATATTATATAATAATACCAATATATAATAGATAAATAATGATATTCCATATTTTATTTTGCAATAATTTATATTCAAGATTATTATTTGTAGACTACATTTAAAAAAAATTATTATAAAAGGATTTATACAATTTTATTTTAGAATAACTTATTATTTTTATTTTAAAAGAATTACAATTGTATGTTGTTTATATTATAACACCAATTAATATAGAAGTAGCTCTCAAGTTTTTTATTTGTTTAATATCACATAAATAGGTTCCACAAGTATTTGTTGTCAGTTTTAATTTTCACACATAAATAGGTTCAATATATTATAGAACTTATGATATTAACAAATTTTTTGAAATTTATTTCTACATGTTGTTTATATTAAATGTATAAAAATAAGATAGTGCTATATATTAAATGAACACATATTAAAAACTATAAACTTGATGTTTTGAAAAAAAGAAAAAAAGGAAAAAATATGTAGAGATTTCGTAAAAAAAAAAAAAAAAAAAATTATAGGTTTCATGGGATATCCTATACTTTATAGATTTTACATGGTACATGGTATATTATGGGTATAAGAAGCCACAACATACGTTCCGAGTACAAAACTCAATACTATGCACCTTATAGGATAGGATACGCGTAACGTTTTATACCCTACCTACTATGTACCTACCCACCCTACTTTTAACGAAACCGATAACAAAACGGGTTTAAAATATCTTTTGAGAAAGGTTTAAATTATTGACTTGAAATCATATTAGCTAGAACATGTGAAAATCATTGTGATGGGGGATGTTGTAGAGTATATACAAACCACTATTGGTGTAAATTTTCAAATTATGAGTATTTATGGTGTACATTGATTTAATGAAGCACTGTAGTCTAAGGTTAATGGAAGATTGTGATAAGAAATTGGGTATAATGGATGATTTCTATTCTCCTATGCGCAAGTGATCCTCCATTTAAAGAATTTTATTTATGTATCATTATGAACTAATCCGATAAAATGTATGTTATAAAATTCGGTATTCTTAGCTTTTACATATCTTGAAAATTAAT
The DNA here is from genome assembly GCA_024138025.1 of Combretum micranthum. Classification (NCBI taxonomy): domain Eukaryota; kingdom Viridiplantae; phylum Streptophyta; class Magnoliopsida; order Myrtales; family Combretaceae; genus Combretum; species Combretum micranthum. The sequence goes on from JAMXBD010002533.1 coordinate 17,276, forward strand.
TTTTTTTTATTTGTCCTTCCACTAGAAAAGAAAGTCAATAAATGTTTTAGAACATAATTACATTGGGTTTTTTATGTGAAGTTGTATGAACAACTTTCCAAAAAGTTTTTAGTTTTATTTTTATTTTTCTTCTAATTACAACAGGGAGGGGAGTTTTGAACTTAGGTCTTTTCAAATAAGAGACCACAGAGATGCCACTAAGCTGTAAGGTCATTGGCTAAATACTTTCTATTTGATTACTTACTCTCTGCTTGATCGGGTTGCTGTGATTGGTTATCCATGTCGAGAGAAAGCATACCAATTGGCCTTGTAGGAGTTTTGAAGGTTTGCAAACGAATTAAGTGGATGGTTTAATGGAGGTTGATAAGGAAAATATCAAAGTCGCTTGTCATCCTATTTAGACTGGGCCAGACCTGAAAAGCCCTTTTTCTAAATTTGCCTATCAAGATTATTGAATATATTAATCATTGAGTTTTTTTATGTTTATATTAGTACCAAACATTTGATATGATGTCTAAAATATTTTAAGTCACATGGATTTTGTCTTTTGAATTGATGAATGAACACATAAGAGCCTTCTTGTTTTCCTCTTGGATTTGGTAGAGATGAGTAATGGATAAAGAGGGCATTCGAATTTTATATCATATGTTAGACAAATCTAGATAAATGTTTCACGTTGATTTAAGAAGTTCTTTTAGCGCAAGTTTTGGGAGCATTGATTTCTAATCTTTCTTTGTTTTGTCGCATGCCTAAAAAATATAGCACAAAATCATGCTTTCCGTTAAACCATTCTGGTGTGTTGAAATTATGCTGCATTTTCCTGGGGAAAAAGGGTATTAAGGATGTATGCTCTTGCTAGTTGTTTACATTTTCTTGTCCTCGAACCTAGAGTTCCCAAAAGAACGGGGAAAAGATAAAGAAAAAAGAAGAGATATATTCGTCCTTCTTGGTAACTTTGTCATAAATATATGTAAAATCATTAGACAAATATACAATAATAATATTAATAATAGACGCAATATATATCTATTAATATATAAGACTAACTCTTTATTAAAAAAAAAAAAAAAAAACTTATTTGAATCAAGACTCCCTTCTAATGTATCATATAAGGCAAAAGCCACATAAGCTATGCAGCAAGATTCATCTCATATGTCAAGTAAGAGGCAAGTCGGATGCCCCTCTATTTTCAAAACATGAGAGGTGTGTCCCAAAAGAGAGTGGACTCCTCTCTTTAGGCTAATTGAGGCAATTTTAGGCTTTTCTTAGATTATAAATAAATCTAGATATTAGAGTTAATGGTAGTTTTCTTTCTACTCAAAAGGAAAAATCAATTATAGTTCTGTGTAACAATTTAAAAAATGGAGAGAAAAGTAAATGAAGGTAAGGTACTATAAAAGCAAGTTTATTGCACTCTTACCCATTTTAAGGAACTATTACGATATTTAGTTAATTGTAATAGGGATTCTACCTATTACCAAAAACACTGAATAACCATTCTTTACTCAAACTTATGAATGATAATTTTTTTTTTTTTCAAAATATCCCTTTCTAAATAAAAAAATTAATAAATAAAAATTCTATTATGGTTATATTCAATTACTCAATAATAGTAATTCTATTACAATCTTATTTTTCAGTAAAGTGCATGGGCTATCATAGCTTATGGCCATAATTATGGTATTAATGAGAAGGCTTTGTTAGTGTAGAAGTATAAGTACGTGAACTTAAATAACTCTCTTAAAAATAAATAAGATTTGTTTAAATTTCAACATAAATATAGAAGATTCATTTTTTTATATAGAATTTTAGTATAAATATAAATAGCTTCTTATATACTTAATTGAAACAACATTAAGGGAGCATACTAGCTCAAGATTGTCAATCATATCAATATATAGTTACAGAGTTAGTTACATCAGTTGCCTAAAATGTATTCTAATTGAAGTAAATCAATGTTCTACTATTTTTATCAAGCAAAAATTTATTATTTAACGATTGAAGATATTTTCTTTTCTTCATATTCCAATTTGGGAACTTCTAGGTCTCATTACAAGACAGTTTAGTCCTTTATTAAACTATGCAATGTAACTATTGTAGAAATTAATATGATAGGTACTCGAATGGTTTAATCACAATTAGATATAGATCTAATCAATAACTTATCAGCCAGATCTTTTGGGGGGAAAAAAAAGTTTAAGACCATAAAACTTTTCTTTTTTTCTTTTTTTTTTTTTTTGGTTTAAGTTTTGTTCCTGCAATTCTAATATGGCCTTACCATACTTGTAGAAGTTTATAAGAACAGAAGATCTAAACAAGGATGATCGAATTAGTTGTCATTCACACACACACACATTAATACTTATATTATTGCACTAATCATACACAAATCAAGCATTATATTGAACAAATTAATCTTTAAATTTGTTGATGCCATATATAGTACCAAATCTTTTGATATGATGTCTAAAATCTTTTGGTCAAGACTTTTTGCTTTTGAAGTGATCAGTGACAATGTAAGAGCTTTCTAGTACTCTTCCTGGATCTGTTGGATGAGAAATGTAGAAAATGAGATAAGAAATTATATCTTATTAAGAACACTACTTTTCACATCACGCCAACTGTTCACCTACCTATTTAGAAAATATAAAATTCTAATAAAATATGTAAAAGTGGATATACGATTCACGTTGATTTGAAAGATTAAAAGATATTGATAGGATCATCGATAAGGTTTTACATTATTTTCTATAGTATTTTTGCTGTTGGATTTATATGATCCGGATCTTTTAAGCATCAGCACAAAATAGCTAATGAAATAATTTTTGCCATGAATACTTATTTGCACGTGAAACTAAGCCTTCACAAGTAAGGAAACATAAATTCTCAAAAAACCCTAGCATCAGGATCATGGAAAACGATTTGCTTAATCATTATCCATAGACAAGTACTCTTATCCTTTCAATTTTGACCGACTTACATGAATTAATAGGCTGTTCCATATTGTAAAATATCTAGACATTAGCATTAAGGTCATTTAGTGTTTTTTTTCTAATTCCCCATTTTTAGCTCAAGCTCCTTTTATCCATAAGAGTATGCCTTTTTGACTTGAAATGTTGAGTATCTAGGTTTAAAGTTATAAGGAGCAAGAGATTAGGACGTTATTGCAATGAATAACATATGCAAATAAAATAACAAGTGTCTTTATTACGCATGTTGTAATTGTATTGAAACTTACACTTCATGTATACATATCATGGATCGTAATATCCAATGAATTTATTTTTCAATGGATATCACTGCTTTTTACTTGCAATAGGTTGTTACTTGCTTCCTATTTTCACCCAAATGAAAAAAAAAAAAAAAAAAAAAAAAAAAAAAAAAATCCCTCAAGCCTCCCTTTTGCTACAAATATTTAGGTTGAGTAAATGATTGGACTGCTGATACAAATGATAAAGATCTTATAACTGCAAGAATCTCCTTAAGATTGCAAAAATTTTGTTTCTAAGTTGTTCGCTTGTCTAAATTGATTAGGCTGTGGTAGGTCCTAATTTGCAAGATTTGTGGGCTCTCTCTTGGTCACTTCTGAGTGATATATTAAGTGATCCTATTGCATGAACTGGCCACGATAACAACCAAAGATTAGGAAAGTAAAGAGATGATTGAAGACAGCTTTTACAAACAGAGCTTAGGAGATGTCTTGAGGCATGTCAGATTTTAGGAAAACCATAGTGAAAGACGAGATGGTCCCCATGATAATGGCTCTTCTATTAAATGCCACTAGTCACGTATAATTGTAATGACTTGATATCGTTAATAAATTATGATAAGATAATGGGTTGATTAATAAAAGGGTAATTGTTGGTTATAGTACTGAGTTTTACCTAATTTTGTAATTAAACTATATAATGTGTAAAAGTATCAATTTGATACAAATATTTTGCCAATTTTTGTAATAAACTATGTAAATTTTTCCAAATTTCACAATTATTATCTTAAATGCTATCTATTTTTTTTAATTAACTACCTCACTTGAGTACTATAAATGACCTTAAAAGGTTATAAGTATAAATTGACACTTTTAAACTTCATAAAGTTAATCGCACAAATAAGCAAAGTTTAGGTGTCCCATGTTAAGGGTGAGCATAGTAGGATTCATTCTAGTTCGTACTGAAACCAAACCACAGTGTATAGTATAGTTCAATTTTTCTTTTAAAATCGAATATAACCAAATGCTCATGATTTTCTTGAACAAGAAAGAAAACTGTTTACTCAGTTTACGATTCGAATCATCTTTATTCTTAAAATATAAATAAATCCTATCAAAACATTTCAAGTACATATATTTTCTCACCAATTCAAATATAATTAATAATATTCAAAATTAATTATTTACCCTAACAAATATATAAAACTTATAGCAGGAGAGAGCTTCCATCAATCATAAAGTATAATCGTATACTACATAGTCACATTCTCTTAAATTATCCAGAACTATAAAGGTATGCTGACTCAATAAAATAAGAAGATGCTAGCTCAATATGGGACGCAAATTTTAATTCATTGTATGTTTTTAATTAATATATTATTAATTATACAAACAATAAGTAACTAATGAATAGAAGTAGATTAATGAGTAAAACAAAGGAAAATAAAAAAAGAATCTTATTTGTAGATATAACACAAGATTTAAAATATAATATGACCAATAATCTAATTTCATTCTCATATGTCATGATTAATAAATATCTAAATTAAAAATTTTAAAAAGAATTATATTCTCTTTTAGGAAAACAATTAAAGAAAAAATATATATGTTTGAATCTTTTTTTTTTTTAAATAGGTAAAATAGTTTGTTTTGGTTCATGGGCTCGAACTAAACTGCGGACCGAGTTGTTTCAAGATACAACTGAAATTTCAATCTAGATTGGTTTGGTTCAGTTCTTAGTTTGAAATTTTTTTTTTTTTTTTTTTTAGTAGCTCTACAAAATGTGATATTTGCCGAAAATAAAACCATATTTGTATTTTTGAGATATCTGCACTTTATAAACCTATCTTTTATTTTATTTTCTATATTTTATATATTTATATATTGTTAGATGCAAAATGAAAGATAGATACAAGGCAAATAAAAAAATGCCCCAAAAAAGTTAATAGTTGGAGAAATGTGAGAAGGGAGAGATTTCAATTTATTTATTTATCAAAAATGTTAGAGTTGGATAGTTAAGTGTTTGCACTAATTATTAAATTCTGTCCGAGCTCTCTTTTATTCTAAGCATCCAAATCTACTTTCCAATGTTCCGATGTATCTACCATGAACCGTCCGAAACTAGTCATTTTCCAATTAAACCGGGCCTTATCATGAAAATGAAACTAACCTTGTTAGTGCGCTACCCTTTTATGTTTTTGAACTCTTAAGGTCATATCATGACCATGATAGTCACCTTAGGAAATTAATAAAAGTATCCCAAAATAAATCATAATTCATGCTTGTGTGTTCTCGATGATTGTGCAACATGTGATATTGCTTAATTTATTTTGTGTTTTCATGATGGATATTATTGATGAAGCGTCTGTTGCAATAAAATTGGTTGTTCATCCTATAATTGGATTAATTAGTAATAAAGCTTTGTCTAGAACTCTAATTGCATTGTACGTTCACCGTACTTAATAATTGAAGACCAAAGATGGTGTGGTTAAAGGTCCTTTTTATTACATGCGGACTAAGTGGTGTAAAAAATTGTTGTGTTCTTAATGAAGTATATGTTTAATCTACCATTTTAAGTTTACGTGTATTAAGAAGTGTTGGAGTCATGAAGATCACTCTTTCTGTAATGCCTTGGAACTCCACTCACTGAGGTATTATCTACTTTGGCTACACGATACTTGGTTTTGTCCTTTGGTGCCAGCACTTCCTAGGAGGTCACCTGTCCTAGAATTACTCTATCCAGAGTACGCTTAACTTTGGAGTTCAGACGAACTCGAAGCTATTACATCAAAAAACACTTCTGTGATTAGAGTTTCATATTCTATATTTGAGGGTTAGTACATACTCTTCTAGTTATAGAACTACCGTCCTTGTCATTTTCATCACATAGATCCAAAACTACACCAGGTAGGGAGCACATTCCTCCACTTCTAGCTGGTAAACTACTTTGATACCACTCATAATGTCTCGGAACTCTGTCCACTAATATATTTTTCATTTTAGCCACAAGTTGCATGATTTTGTCATTTGGTGCCAACACTTCTTAGAAGATCACTCATCCTAGGATTACTTTGTCTAAAGGACGCCTAACTTTGGCGTTCGATGAACTCCAATACATTACATTAATATGTGTCTCTATGATTAAAGTTCCACAATCTATAGTTGAGGAGTATTACACTGTCGTTCATGATGTAGTAGTAACGAATATCCTCTTGTAGATTGTAAATGTAATTTACTAACCAAAAGCATCACTCTTAAGAATTTTCTATTTATGTTTGGACAGGTCATATATTGATGTAATGACTAAATTTCTAAACTTAAAGGGAAGTTATTACACCTTAATTAAATTTCAGTCTTTATTGGAAAACCCATGCAGTGTTACATTGCCCATATTTGCCTATAGTATATGGTTAAAATTGGCTTGAACTTATTTGTGTATGTTTCTTGGTAGTTTTGAAAAATTTCCCTTCATTAAGAGATGGCTTCCTCACCCTACAAATTTATTTTTATAAAATAATAATAATAAAAAAAAGGCATGGACTACGGTAAGACTTGATGTGAATGGGAGCTTTTAACTTTTAACAACCCAAATAAGAAAAATAAAAATCTTTCGTTTAAGGAAGCCTTGGACTATTTTAGCAACCATCCACTTTACTTGTTGACGGGGGATTTGGTTCTCTATTGTTCTTTCTTTAATTATTCTATAAAGCATAACTATATATGATATGATTGCATAAAAAATCAAATAATAAAAAATTGGTGCTTGCTACTTCTAAGTTGTAAGGTAGTTATTATATGACAAATGCACATATATAATACGACAGCTTCGGAGCCCTTTCAAGTAACCACTTTATGAGCATTACACTTTTAGCCTTTTACGATACACACTAAGCAATCATAATCATTTTGTGAAAAGTTATGAAGTTTCATTTCTCTTTTGTATAAGAAATTGTTACAAGTGCTGCCGTTAATAAGATGCCTTTGTACATATAATTTGTACTATAATAACAATAAAAAGTGTCTATCTTCTATAAATAATGGTTATAATAAATACTAAAAACTATGTAGTCTAGTGACATCCAGTCCCCATCCTCATCCTTGATGCATCGAGTTTAATTCCTCAAGTATTGTATTGGTTGTTAGGGGTGGGCACGGATTGGTTTGGTTCAATTTTGCCTAAAACTAAACCAAACCATAATTTATCATTTGATTTCTTTTCCATCCCAAACCAAACCATTATGTAACGGTTTGGTTCAAATTAGCAATTTTTTTAAACCATTAAATAACGGTTTAGTTCAGTTTGGATTACGGATTAAATCAAAATTCTAACAAAAAATTTTCTTTATTCTAGTTTTTTCACATTTTTATAGATACTTAAATATTTATATTATTTTATAAAGTTTATATTATAAACCACGACAAAATATTTTATGGATTCATCATACTTTTAATATATAGTTCTCTATAAAATCAATTATCCACTGATAAAATATATTCAACAACTAATACATAGCAAGTCATAGTTTATAATTTTTAATAGAACCATTAAGTCAATTATCTAGCAATAAATTTAGTTAAAATAAAAAAATCATCTATCTACAAAATTCATCAATGAATAAAATGACCCTCTAACAAAATATATTAACAATTAATATATTATAAGAATTTATAACTGAATAAATAAATTTCATACTTTATAAAGTTAAAAGCTATTAAAAAAAACAATAATTCATCATCAACGGAAAAATACATATCATGAGCCTAAAAGAATATTAAAAATGAACAAGTTGATTTTAATCAATATTCATCAAATAATAAATATCAAATGAAATCATATTAATATATAGTAAAATATTATATTTTTTTAAAATGGTTTGGTCCGTTTTTACGGATTGATTTGGTTTTCCTTACAAACTAAATCATAAATTTATGAATTGGTTCGAATTGGAAAATTTTTTTAACCAAACCATTAAAAAAAAACCATATTTTCAGTTTTGATTGGTTTTTTTGCCCACCCCTATTGGTAGTTAGTGATTGCAAGTTATTATAACTACCGAAAAAAAAAAAAGATTATAATAAATAAGCTAAGTTGGCCCTGCCAATTGCATCCTTGCTTGGAACCAAACCAATGAAGCACGAATATCCATTTCATTAGTTCCCAATAATGTCTATGTGAAAATTGGAGAAAAGTCCTAGATTAGTACATGTTGACCTTCATATGAGCATAATGCGTGATTATTGACGACAAATGGAAAAAAAAATTAATTAATTAATCATTATAACACTATCTTCATGTAATTTAATTGACGTATTTTGAGCTTCTAGCTTTCAACAACTTTAACACTTCACCTTAATGGCCAACATTTTTTATATTTAGGAAGAGATCAAGATAGAGAAAAAGTCAATATGACAATAAATACCATGAATGAAATATTTAAAAATTAATTAAATTTTTGGTAGGAAGAAAAAGTTTATAGTTTTGGTGAATCCGAGGAGGAAAAGTTGAAACCATCAGCAGCACCCTGTCTTTACAGCACCATCCCAAGTTCTTAACCCATACAAACTTGGAACTAAAAACCGTCGGACAGGAAAAAAAAATTATTATTATTTCAAACAGCGCCGTTGCCGGGGATCGAACCCGGGTCACCCGCGTGACAGGCGGGAATACTCACCACTATACTACAACGACTTTGTTGTCCTATATTCGCCCTAGGATTAATAGAACATTTTAAATGTCGGGTTGTTGGCTCTTCACTTCTCAGTCAACATAATTGTCATTGATCAATCGTAATAAAAGTGCTTTTGTGGTTCTCACCCTTGTGCATACGTCCCAATTGCTGGCATTTTATCGCATAAATTAGTTTATAGCATTATCACGTATTGAGTCATTCATAACATGGGTTTCATAGACTTGGATTATATGAGTAATTTCTGCATTAGACTTATAAAACTTTTTCTTTATATTATATACGCTTGTGCAATATTTAGTAGTTCCTTTATCTTTGTGTTTTATTTATTCTTATACCAAAGGATTGTGATAAGCAACATACCATAGTTAAATCTATAGGCTTTAAAAAATAATTTGAAAATTACTAAGTTAAGTGATTAGTAGCTCTTAAATAACTTATTACTTCCATAGAATCTGTGCAATAGTATTTTGATCCCATTATATATATATATATATATATATATCTCATTTTGCTCTCTTAATTTATTTTAAATGATATTTCATAGTACCCATAAGTATCTTATATATTACTTCCATTTATGTTTGCTTTTAGCCTATCATGCTCTCTCATTTAATGTTTATCGTCTACTAAGATTGACATGTAACGATTGCTCATAAATAACATCCTTACATATGATGAAACCGGAGTTTATGTATCCTCCATTTTCTCATATATGGATGTAGTTGCTCATGTCTCTTAATATTTACTCTATCTGTTTCCATTGGAAAATTGATGTTAGCAAATCTCATGCATTTTCACTAACTCTAATCTTTTGATCATGTTTTATGGGCACCTTTAATCATATAGAGTACTTGATACAATCTTTTGTTCATCTATCTGACTTGAATTCAAGCACAACAAGCTACGTTGTATCTGTTACTTTTATCAAATTTATAGCATACGAAATCTTATATTTTATCATCTAATGAGAAATGAGTATTAGAGGGAAAAAAATCCCAAACAGTTATCTAGATTCAAATATTAACATGCAATTCAGGTTACAATCAAATTGAAAATTCTGAACCGTATTAGGTTCAGTTCCTTTGGATTTTTCATTCGTTATGGTTTCCTTTAACTTGTACCCAAGAAAGATAGAAAAGAGACATTGTGTGGTTTACAAACATTGGCAATTTTGAACAACTCTTACAGTTCCACTTTTGGGTATTTTGGAAAAAAAAACCTTATGCTTAACAGCCAACTTTCATTAGATAGTGATGGTCATATTTTCAATGAAAATGACTAATGAGGTGAAACATTGATAAGCTCTTTGAGTGCACTTTGCAATAAGACACAAAAATACTATGTAAGAGAATCACTAATGCTCGGTGATTGGTGTTGGTACCCAGGCACAAGGACCAATCATGCATTTATTCAACGATAAAGTGCGGTTTTTGAAAAAGTTGAGATCCTCTTATAAGGATCGATTCTACAACTGACATAGTAATTTTTTTTTTTTTTTCAAAGTGTGTTGCATATAATTTTTATTATAAGGAGTTTTAAGGATAAAGTTATGAGATTCTTAAAAAAGTGAAATCATTAAAATGTTAATTTGGTACCCTAAGCACCTTATAAAGGTTCTTAGGCTGTTGATGCTCTAACATTGTAATATTTGCATATAGTTGTGTATGGTTGTTCAATGTGTTGATATGTAGCTAGACTTGTGATGGAAAAATCAATATTTAATATACCACTAAATAAAATCTAAGGATGGATGGGATAAAAATATAATTTTTTTAATATCTAATAATGGTGCAACAATTTTGTCACTAAATAATATTAATAAAACTTTAAAAAAATTCTTACATAATTATTTTAAATAAAAAATAAAAATATCATATCAATTATCAAACATGATAAAAGAGGCTATGTTTATAATGTTCAGTGCTGGGCAAAACGGAAACAGGACTTACTAGGTCACAAGTTTAGTTAAGGAAGGCTCTAAACAAACATCAACACCAAGCTAGTTCTAAGCTACTCACTAGTTCACAAGCTAATTCATGGCCTGTAAGTATGGATGTAATTGGATTAGGTTTCGAATAAATCATATAAACTCGAAACCCAACATGCTACCTTATAAGTCTATCAAACTCAACCCTATAACCCTATAGGGTTTTCATACTAAATCCAAACCTGCCCTATAGGGTTTTATTTAGAACCCAAAACTTGATCATATAATCCTATAACACTATTTGTTTTCTAATCTATTTTTAAATTTAATATTAAATTTTACGAAAGTCGGTGCTTCTAACATTTGTTTTTATACAGTCAAAAATGAAAAGATTCGTGTGGAATAGATAGAATATGTGGCAGACCATATTCATGATTCAATATTTAAACACATTAATATATTACTTATGAGATATAAACAATGACATAACATTTTAATAATATGGTTAAATTAAATTCATGTTGGGGCTAAAATGTAATAGACATCAAACAATATTAAAGCAAACATGACTTGAACAAATTTTAATGAAAAGTTCTCAAATCCTTAATTAGTTTAGTGAACATAAAAGAAAATACATCTCTAGGAAGTAAAAAGATGGCAGCTCTTACTTGTCTCATTTCCTCTCTTACCTCTTTAACAATGTTTTTATTTATTTATTTATTTTTTAAAATTATAGTATCTAGTTTTCGGATATCTATCGGGTTTGTTATCAATCGGATTTTTTATATGACTCAAACCCGATCCTATATCCTTATAGGTCTTTTACTATATATCCAAACTCGACCATAAAACCCTACAGGGTTTTTAACGGATTGGGCGGGTCAAGAACCATATAATGGCTCGCTCTGATACATACCTACCTATAGAGCTTACAAGGATTATCTTTTTTTTTTTCAAAAATAATTTTTAAAAAGATAAAATGTGAAATTGCAAAAATATAAAATAAAGATAAAAATACAAAATAAATTTAATATTAACTAAAGGAAAATTTTAACTTTATATAAAATTGGGCCTAACAACAAAAGTCTTTAACCTATTAGTTCAAAGAATTGTTTAAAGTATGCATTTATTTATATACAAGCATATCCACTTTTAGTTATGAAATTAGTAATATGGACTACAAAACAATCAATACATAAACAATTCCCACAAAGATCAAAAGAAGTCCTAGTAGCGAAAACTTTAGAGTTTTAGGCAAGAAAAAGAGGTAAGTTTCACCTCTAATTGGTTAAAGTAGTTTCTCCAACCAATGAGAGGCGACATTCATCTCTGACTAGGATACTGATGTACTAGGTCAAACAATGAGGCGAGTTTCTCCTCTGATTAGGCTATAGAGGCAAAACTCACCTCATATATCAAAGAGATGAAAATCACCTTTTTTGTTTCATTAAGTGGCAATTTTTGTCTCTTTTGGCCTAACTTAGTCACTTCTTTTGTGCAAAACTTTAAGGCAAAATTTTGTCCTACTAAGGTGAATAAATTTGCCTTTTTTGTTTACATAACCACTAGTGTCCCACATTATTACAAAATGAGAAATCACTTTGGTTAGAAGTCTATAAAAATGCAAATGAACATCTTTTTTAGAGTTGTGCAAATGGATTTTGACTTGTGGACGTTTCATTTAAACTGTTTTAAAAACATATTAAAACCAACTAGCTTGTTAACCCCATTGTAAAAAAAAAAAAAAAGTAAAGAAAAAAAATAAAGAGAAAATGACTATTAATGTAGCATTATTCCAAAGACTTTTATGTTTGAGTTTAAGCTTATGTATCAATCGTAATAGAGAATAACAAATTGACGCACATGCATTGTGATATTTTTTAAATCTATATTTATTATCTTAAATGAAATATAATGAAAAAAAAAAAATATGTTTAGTCCCCAATGTTTGACTATTTTTCTATCTGAGTTCTAAACCTAATTTTTTTGTATTTAAGTCATCAACTTTTTAACGTGGTTAGTTTTTCCCATTAATGTTCAACACTTGGCATCACTTTATTTGCTAGAAATTATTAAATTAAATAAATAAAATAATTAGTCAAGATAAAACATAACAAAGCAACTAAAATAACAAAAATTCATAAAATTAATTGAAAAATGGAAAAAAAATCAATTCGGATGCTAACCCAGACTATACACACATATAGTATATTTGGCATATATATAATACATAATTTTTATCAAATAGTATATGCACACATTACCTACTCATCTAATATATATCCTACATATATATTAATTATTTATCCTTTTAATCGAATCAATTTATTCCAAAGTACATCCTGCATACATCCAATTAGACAACACATGCATATAAAACAATATTCAAACTTTCATAAAAACTTCTTGAATTAATTCCGATATTCTTTTGTTGTTTGGCACTTTTCATTTCATCATTTCTTGTTTTTTTTTTTTTTTTAATCTCACATAGCAAAAGCATTAAAACCATCCACATGGCGAAGCGTTAATGATTCCATGTACATGTAATGCCGAACTTAACTATACAACATATATTATAATTTTTATGCAAGAATTGATTTCGATAATATAAAATATATGTATCTACGTTCCGATTGCAGTGATGTACATATATTGATATACATTATTTTAATTAATATTTTATTACGAAATTGAATTGAAAAAGATTTTTTTTCCTTTTTCAATTAATTTTTTGAATTTTTGTAATTTTTAATTTTTTGGTTAAGTTTCTCTTGATTTATTTATTTCGTTTATTTAAGTTAATAATTTCTAGTAAATAGAATGATGCTAAGTGTCAAACATTAACGGAAGAAAAAAACTAACGGTGTTAATAAAGTATTTGGTTGTTAACTTTTGTAAAGGTTGAGGAATAAATAGAAAAAAAAATTTGGTTAAAAATGTACTTTTTAAAAATATAATATCCAATAAATTATTTTTAAAACCTCGTCTTATAAATAAATAATTAAAATAGTACTAAATTTAATAATAATAATAATAATAATAATAATTATTATTATTATTATTATTATTATTATTATTATTATATAACCCTATAAAACTTAATTTTTTATTATATATATCTTGTTCGATTAGTATAAATGGGTCAAAAAATCGATTTGATTTATTTGACTCTCAAAGATATACAAGTAGGTTATAAGAGTTAAATAATGATGCAAGCCCGTTCAACCCACAATCCAAAGTGGGTTCGGTCAAAATCAAGAAATTTTGGCTTGTTTAACCTATAAGCCAGCCCGTGACAGACATCGCACGGTTCGGGTCGGTTCTGGACCCGAACCGGAACCGAACCGCCAGAGCCGAGGCGGTTCAAGGTTCCAAGGAACCGCCGGTTCTGGTGGTTCCGGTTCGGTTCCAGTGGAACCGTTTTTTTTTTTAATAAAGAAAACAAAATAAACGGTTTTGGTTCGTTTGGTTTTGTCCTTTTTCCCCCCCTGCCCCTGCCCCCTACCCCTACCCCCCTGTCCCCTGCCCGTTGCCCCCTGCCCCCTGCCCCTACCGCCTATCCCCTTCCCCCCCCTACTCCTGCTTCCCCCTCCTTTCCCCTTATGCCCGCGCCCCTCACCTCCCAAATCCAGCCCCAACGCACGCTCCCATTTTTTCTTTTCATTTTCCTGTTTCGTTGTAGGTTGTTTTTTTTTTTTTTTTTTTTTTTGCTGGCGGGTTGGAACCGCCGGTTCCGGACCCGGTTGAATCGCCGGTTCCACCACGAGGAACCGTTCCGGCGGGTCCTTAAACGGTTCGGAACCGTCACCCACGGGGCGGTTCCCGATTCAGGAACCGCCGGTGACGGTTCGGGGTGGTTCGCGGTTCGGAACCGCCCCGTGCTGATGTCTACCCGGTGAGTCCATTTAACCCACTTGCACATCTCTAAATTCATCATAGGCATATTTATTACTTGTGTTGGTATAGCAACACATTTTACTATTCACATGGAAAATAATTTGGACATTCTCTTATTATTTATATTTATTTTCTTTTTATTTATATTTTCTAATCCGATAAGTTAGCTGGTTAAAAGACTTGAACAAACCATGATCTAGCAACCAAGTAGGATAGTGGACAAATCATGCCCGCATGGCTAGACTAGACCAACGTGTCATATCGGCCGATACTAGACTGAATTAGGTCATAGGTCAAACCCAATTCATATCCATATCTAATGTAGTGTCTTGATCTCTCTTTGTGTTCCATTTCTATGATAACCAAATGCTATCAAAATGTGATTACGTAGAAAACATTGAGCCTAACCATAAGCAATGTGAATATCATGAATGTATAAGATTAACAACTTGTCGTCACGCAAAATATTTTCCATTTTAGAACAGAAGAGATGCTTGCAAAGAGACTTAATATTGCAATTGCAAATATGTCTAGTGAAGCATTTAAAAGGAGTAATTTTATGACACCTAAGAAAACCTTTGGAAATAAATAACAAATAGAACCTAAACCTGGATAAATATAAATTTTAATTTGCTACGAAGGGACAACTAAGATCGCCGACATGGGGCAATAGACCACTATCTTTAACGGTTGATTATTAGTTGCAAAAATTTTATGAAGCAAGGTTTAAAAATCGCTGCAATCAATATATAATATTAAAAAAATATTTTAGTAAATACCATTTTGTGGATTCACTTTCTTGTTTTATTCCGTAATTTGTAAGAAAAATATTTTATATACCATACTTGACAGGGTTAAGCTATAAATAGAGTAATAAAATAAAATCAGGACATCACTATTTGATACTTTTCTTATATCACTTATTGCAGTAATTGTTCTAACTTAAAGAACATGTTATGCTCCTATATCAAAGACACAACAGTTCTACAGCATGTCTATATCATAGTTAAAGTATGCAAAGCTCGAAATTGCTACTAAAACCATAACTATAGCTTATCCAAGTAAATTTTTCAGATTACTTTGTATGTAAAACTCCAACACTATATATGAATAAAAAGGATTTAAATTCAACTGGCTAAGATTCCATTAACTTGTGGCTATGATTTCATTACATATATTTATTATAATTTTATATTCATATGTCATTCAATATATAAAAAAAAAAACTTTTTTATATATCTTACACAATTTATATTTACACACTATATATTATTTAAATATAATTACAAATATGCTAAAAATATAATATACTACTTAAAAATATAGTATATTTAAATAATAAAATATATAATATAAAATAATTAGTTTAAAATGTAAAGTTAGTATATCTAAATATATATAAATAGATATGATATATTATTTTAATAATACATTAATAAAAAATCAATATTTATATTATTTTTAGTATATTTATTATATAATTCCAACAAAATTTATATTTATAAGTCAACCACACCTCCCCTCCCACCCCCGCCCCCCCCCCCCCCCCAAAAAAAAAAAAACTCAAGTCCAGCGTGTCTAGCCCCATTACATGCAAAACCTAAGCTTTGCACGAAAGACTATCCGTTAAAAACAACATTTATATTGAATGTTTGCTTAAACACACCATAAAAATTAATTCAAAAGCTAGTTATTAAGAGTAGATCAACATCATATATGTTACATCAATAGGACCAAACAATTTGCTACTTCAAAAGATTACAAGGCCTTTATTTTAAAGCATAAGAGAAACTTTGTCACATCCCCAATAGGGTACACTAGTAGTAACGATACGTCATGTAACCAACTAGGGCCTTCAGGAAGTTACATAAATATTGTAAGACTAACATGCCCTGTATGTAGACATTATAATAAGATCATAAAGTTGTTAAGATAAGAAATTTTACATATATATAAATTCTTTATAGCATGAAATCTTACAAATAGCAAAACTTTACAACTTAAAGGAAATAGCATATACTGTTCTATTCAAAAGAAGCTAGCTTCACTTCCACTCAAGCCCTAGATTTTCCCTTTAAGATCTACTAAGTCTTCTCACCATAAGCTTGGATCCACTTAAAGATCCTGAAGGCAGATAAAATCTATAGGAGTGTGAGCACAGCACAGCACAGCTTGGTGAGATAACCGAATCAGACCATGCTTCAAATAGAAGCTAAATAAGTTTTTAATTACAATCATATGCAATGCCACACTTAACCATATGAAATGCACACATGATAAATGCAATCAACACATTTATGGGTGTCCGGAGCAATAAACGGTGTAGATTTACGTTGTCTACACTTTAGTTGTTTAAGATAGACCCCTACTCAGGTAACATCCATCCTTCCCCAACGTTGGAGAACATAAAAGGTAAACACTGACTCAAGCAACATCTACTGCTACTCAATTATGGTGATTTTAACAAGTAGACATTGATTCAAGCAAATCTTCCATCACCTAATGAGAAGTGGACCCTGATTCAAGTAAAATCCACTGTCAAAACATCATTCGAAAATTCTCAAGTTATTTCACAAACTATTTTGGTAAAACTCAGCAATTTCAAAAGACTGAAAGAGAGACTTGAGAAACTCCAAGTCATGTTCCTTTAGAGATATGTTTTGAAATACTTTCAATTACGATTCAATCACATGCAACAAATATAACCAATTAATTTAGCCTAGTATTTAAAAGTATCCATTTACTCTAGCAATTATGCAGATGATAGTACTCACAACAACTAATCATTCAACAAACAAGAAATACAATCAACATAACAACAAGCAATAGCAAGCACAACAACATGATAAAATTCAAGTGACTCACCTATGCATCCTACTTATAGATCATAGTGATCTTCTAGAAACTCGAGGTCTTGGTTGAAAGCTCCTAGAGGACAAGAAGCATATATTACTAATACATAACATAGAAGGTATAACTCTTATCAAAGCTTCAAGTATTCTAGATTCTCGTTATAACTTCTTAACCTATGCTCATCGCCATTGCTTACAACTAAAGTTGGGTCAAGGGTCACTTAGGAAAGGTCGTGGGGTACATAGGTACAAGTAAACATGTCACGTCTCATTAATTGAGGGTCGAGTGCTGTTAAAAATGTTCACAACATGTGCTAAGGGCAAGTCAAGGGCTTGACATTAGGCCTTGACCAGAGTTGCGCTCAAAACACTTTGATTAAATTTGGCCTCGATAACCCTCAATAACTATAGCAAGGTACGTCAGGGCTCGAAAGTAGGTCACAACAATACTAAGCTCTAATACTTAAAACATTTTTAGGTGTGACAACTTCTCAGTGTCTATCGAAGGCAATTGTGTGCTCAACTTTAGGCCGTGACAAATACTATTCATCAAAAACTTACCCCTCGACACTTACACTAATCTACCTTTGATCCACCTCAAGGGAAAACTAAGCCGCATGAACTTAAATCATATAAAACAACCTAGAACAACTCTAAAACACCACTAACTTCTCTAGAATAGATCAGCATCAAAAAGCACATAAAAACAATCTAAAACACAACAACAACACACTAATCTAACAGGAACTTTATCTTTTATACCCTAACTTAGATCTAACACAAGAGCTTATAGGGTAAATCTATTGTTATATTGCATCTTTAGTTTAGATAAATTAAGTTAGCTTTGTTTGTAAACTTTCAATAGACTTAATATAACTTTAGGCATCGATAAGCTTAGAAAACAAGTTTTGACAACTTTTTGGAAAAAATGAGGCCCAGATAATTTTTGTTTAAACACATTTAACAAACAGTATTCATTTTAAGCTTAAACAACTCATAAAACAGGCTTTTATCTATTTTTTGACATTTCTTAGCAACCAAGTTTCATCTTTCAATTTTCTAAAACGTGATACATGCTAAAAACGATATTTCATTCATGAATGGTGAAATGTGCACATGCATTGTTGTATTTGACAAAGATAGGATAAAACGAAATTACCTATCGCACTTTTGAAAATGACTTCACTTTCTTGTTCTGAAACACTGATTGTAAAACTTGTAAACACGATCTTGGGGTTTCTTAAATTAAGAATACGAAAGTTTGGAAAGAAAAGATTTTTGGTGCTGGTAAAACAAATTAATTTTGGAAGAGGAGATAGTTCGAAAATATCATGTTTACTTTCTAAAAACAATAACAACAACACCCAGTTTGTGAAAACTTTTAAATCATGATTACTTTTCTTTTACATAAAAGAAAATAAGTATGGTTTTATTGGGAATCATCATATCCACTTTTAATGAAAGAAACTTTATTTAAGAGAAATGACAATATCCTCCTACTTTAAAACTCATTATGACAGTTTGCAATAAATTTATGGTACTTTAGAATAGGTTTAATATAAAATATGAAAAATCATAACCTTTTAATGTTGGCAAAACAACACATTATATAACTAAAAAATATTAATTAAAATATTGCCAAAACTTTTATTATTTTTCAAGAGATGAAATAATTTTAAATTTTAATTCTTTTTAAACCTTTTAACTATACTATGGCCAAAACCTGGGGATTACAAACTTAATGCTTCATATTATGACCCATAGGCTTATGATTAAGCCTTTAACAAAAATCACATCAAACTTGACAAAGCCTTAACTAGGTCTTTTATAATAACAAACATCACTAGGCTAGGATTCCTAGTCGTTCTATTCATCAAGAAAATTTTTAAAAAATCTGTACCATAACCCATTTGATCATAAAAGTCGTCTTCATCAATACATGTAACCAAAAAAAAAAAAAAAAGAGTCGTAGCCCAATACATAGTAAGACAAACAAATACAAAGAGGCAAACACTCGTAATCTAATACAATACAACAACCATTTAGTTATAATCCAATGTTTAGGTGTATCAAATCAACATTAGAGTATTCAAATTCCGATAACAAACCATTGGAAAACTAGGGGTCCTAAGTAATAACAGCTACTAAGGGAGTTGATATAAGTAGTCCAAATACTTATATCACATATAAGAATATCTACAAAGATAATAGTTTTATCTAGGGCTCACCATTATTTTTCATCTTTACTTACCTTAATCTATAATATCTTCTAGTTCAACCAATTTCATAAACATGAACTAAATCATATTACTTCCCTTTAAGTGTAAGTAAACATTATGCCAATGCCATTACCCTATCGATCATCTATTGAGCACTTAAAATATCGTTACATCATGACAAGGAGGTGGCCTAGGTGCTTAACTACCATACTCGGCTCCGAATAGGGTTGTCACTCCACGAACTAGATTAAACGACATAAACACAATAAATTCAATCACTTTTTAAGCCATCTTTATTTATAGTTGTTTTAGATATGCCTACTTAACAACCAACAATCAAATCACTACGTACTAGAATGAACTGATATATCTGGTAAAGGATTAGTAGACAAACACAACTAAGTAGAGGAATCTATTAAAAGAAAGCTATTTCATATAACACTTCATTAATCCACAATTAAACATTAAATTCTCAATCTTTCATCAAACTTAAATAAAACTCATGTCAATGCACCACTTAGTATTTATACATATATTTATAAGACACATTCTTTTATTTTTAATTTCTTTTCTTTTTCTTTTTTATAAGAGAAGAGGATCGATCACGGCCGTTATAACGGTCGTTACCGCCATTACGTGAACCATCACCCATGATGAGGGAAATAATATGATCAGAGAAGATTGTGCCCTCAATCACAGCCTTGATCTAGGTTGTGATAAGATCACAGTAAAAAAAAAAAAAAAAAAAAAAAAATCGAGCCCCCAATTGCTTTTAAA
The DNA here is from genome assembly GCA_024138025.1 of Combretum micranthum. NCBI lineage: Eukaryota > Viridiplantae > Streptophyta > Magnoliopsida > Myrtales > Combretaceae > Combretum > Combretum micranthum. The sequence continues at coordinate 37,846 of JAMXBD010002533.1, forward strand.
TTTTTGCTCAGTCTCTACCATAAGCCCAATCACACCATAATTGGCCATCATAAGTCATATCACACCCATTATCATAAAAAATGTGTGATCAAAGACAATCGTGAGTGTGGTCACCCGTGGCTATTCAATACGCATAATGTCCTTCATCATGCATGTAATGCATTGGAAACTAGTTACTCAGTTTGAAATTTTGCTCCTTATAAGTTTTATATTATAATCTCCATTTAGTAAAACACTTCAAAATCAACTTATAAGCTTACCTTTAAGTTCTAAAAGATTCATATACACTCACTTCATATGCACATACAAGCAATCTAACTACTATATCACTCACATATTCATTTTCAATTGTAGTGCAACATGTGAAGCAAACAAATTCATTTATTTACCAAAATAATTAAAACAAATCATTAATCTACTTTTACGTTAAAAAGACTCATTTAAACTTAATGATCAACTTAGTTTCTAATCTATCTTCAATTCACTAAAACTCATTCATAGTGAAATATCTTAAACCCCTGTGTTTAATTTATTTGCATGTATATGATTTATTTGCTTGAAATATGAAATTAATAGTAAATATTTAGTTAATAAAATATGATGTGTTGGCATGCTTTATTAATTGTGTTATATTGAATGTTGTAATGTGTTAATATGATTTATAGTTGGTATTGTATTGTTTGTTGTGTATAAATTTTCAACCCATGTTTTTCCTTAAAATAAATCAAACCCAAAACAGATTTTGTTAAAAAAAAACAAACAAAACAAAACCAAGCCCAAGCTTAAGTCAAAAACAAATATTATTAGTTGCCTGAAAAGTCAATAAAGTAAATATTAGATAATTATAGAGTTTATTTTGTCATATATCAACCTAAAACAGACCCTAAAAATTCATTTTCTTGAGAAGAGGAAGAAGGCAAGTTTCCAATACATTTGACCCAATTTTTTTTCCCTTTCCTCATCAAAATCACTATAAAATTTTCATTTTTGAGTTAAGATCATTTGAGATAAATTTCTACATGCATATATGATTATCTCTTCATTTCTTTTCCTCATGAATGCGAAACCCTATTTTAATGCCTTTATAAAGAGTTGAATGAAGTATTAATGATTTATGTTGATTTATAGGATAAATGATTCTTGATGTTGATGTTGTAGAAGTGGAGTGTATGGAAGTTTTATAAATATTTTGAAAGATAGGGGAATTGGAATAATTGTGGGATGTTGTGCTATTGAAGTGTTTGATGAAGGGAGTGTGAAGTTTATGTGTGTTCAATATTGTGAAGTGTATATGTTGATTAGATGTAAGATGTTAGAAGTAAAATTTGATGATTAAGTTTCGAAATATATATATATCCTATTTTCAAAGGAGAAAACATGAGGGAAACATAGGGTAATGTTTTAGTTGTGTTTCTTATCGAGCCTTCATAGTTGTGCCACTTGAAAAGAAACACGGGTAAAACAGCTATTCATATCTGATCGTGCTTCTCACTATGCTCTGATATATGCTCTTATGATGATCTAGAGATAGGTTTGAGGTGATAAGTCTCATGCTGGATCAAAAAATTGCTAGAAGTTATTGTGTTGGGTTGTCTTTGTGCATATTTTGATGCTAGTAATGGTTTTAGAAGAGTTTGTAGTGAGATGGTCGTTTTGGAGGCTGTTCTATTTGTTATTGATGCCACGACCTAGTTTTTCTCTCGAAGTGAATCAATGGTAAACTTAGTGTAAGTGTCAAGGGGTAAATTTTGATGCCAGTGTCAAACAATGAAAGATGTTAGGCCTAAAAATAAGTTTACGTATTGGAGCAAAGCTTCTATCACGACCTAATGTTGAGCCTCGATGTGCCTGTGACACAAGCTGTGAGTTTTTTGCAGCACATGACCCCCAGTTTGTAAAGGTGCGATATAGTTTTCTTGTAGCAATGTTCCCCATGACCCTTCCTAAACTTGATAAAGTCATATTTTATATACTTTTTATTGAACAACTAATGATAAATTATTATTAATTTTATAGAATTCTAAAGGAATTGGTAGTTAAGTGTTCTTAATTTGATATTTTATGTCACAGAGGACTTAGAATGAAATTATATGCAAGATAGAGGAGTTTTGCGGAAATTTGACAAAGAAAAGAAAGAAGACGGGCCAAATTAAGAAGTAAGCCACTGGTGAAACATGAGCAAAGCCAGTCTTCAATCAACTAAACTAACCCGCCATCATTCAATAAAAAAACTTCACTAGCTTTCAACAATACAACATACACCAACAAATCTTGATCCTACGCTACCAGCCTTTAGCTAGCCTTACATATGTACAGAACTAAATTTTTAAACGTTAGATTCAACACCACCAGCATAGGAGCAAACTTTATTAGCCTTTCATATTTTGAAGGAATGTCAGCTACTGGGAATTATATGCCGCAGGCCTTGAGCCAGTGTTCCACACCCACAAAATCAAAATCTTTAGTACGAGCTTCTATACTGCCACCTTCAGCCAACTTATGTCCTACGTTGCCATGTAAGCAACCGACGTAAATTCTATAACTGTCGGTATACATTGATCCTGATGGAATTCTTCAGCTTTTACTTATAAAACTCCCTACTATGTTGACAAAAGAGACATGAAATTTCCTTCAGATATCCATCAGATCTAAAGTATAATATAGATCCTATATTAGATTTGTGAGAGGGTTGTTCCAGATTCAAGTTTTTCGATTGAGAAGTTTGTAATCATTTGGAAGATCAAGTTTTGTTGAAGTTTTGCAACAAGGATACAACTTGTAATTAAAATTGGTGACATCTATTCTATTATCTTTATGCAATTTCAATTTGTGATTTTGGTTTTAAAGATGAATTCTCTTATTGCAATTACTTTGACTTGTGATTATTTGAATCAATCTATGTTGTTCTAAGTTTTCATTTTAGGAATATGATGAAACCCTAAGATTAATAGGATGATTTTAGTTATGTTATAGAATTGTTAGATTTGTGAAATATTCATGTTGTAATTCCTATTATAAATCATGTTTCTTATTTAAACTAAGTTTATAGGAATCTTGATAACTCACAAGGGAAATTAAGGTTCATAAAGAATTCCTAAAATTTAGGCTAAATAACAATTGCGGAAGCGGCGATATTTAATCTATTTTAAAAATTATCCTTAAATAATCATGCAATTTTTTGGATTAGTTCCTTACTAAGGGATTAGGAGAAATTGATTTAGGACATTAGTCAATCATAGAATTGGAAGATTCATAATTGTGAATAAGATTCTACAATTAATTTATGTAGCGGAAGCTAATGGATTAATTGGTGGTTTTAAAGATTTTAAAACCTATAATGGGATTAAGGTCTTAAATAATTTCATATGAATATCCACATAGCTAATAGTTATTATAACATGATAGCAATCTAATTAGTGAATCTAAGATGGATTCTATTTTTCCCACACTCAATCAATATATCTTTATGAAATACTCTCTCTACTCTTAGTGACAATTACAATCTAGGTCTAACAGTAGTTGATGTTGTTTCTCTAAATTTGATTGCTTAAATAATAGTAGAATCTAATATCAGTTTAGTAGTTAAGTAATCTTCGTGGGATTGATACTTTATTCATCATTATATTGCTTGATTTGACCCAATATACTTGCTAAAAGAATTCGCTTTTACTTTTATATATAATTTTTCAATGGAACAATTGCCCTTAACCCTTAGTTTGTTTCAAAATTTAAAATAATGGAACGTGTTATACAGATATATGTATAAATGTTAAGTAATAATTAAATATGCCTTTTATTTAAGCTTTATAGCAAATGAAGAACTTAGTTTTGACTATTATTAATATTGAGAGTTATATGAATTGAATTTATTTATTTTATAGATTTTTGTATCAACTTGAATTCACCTGTTGATCATTTGACTAATATATCAGATATTCTAGGTACATAGTAGCTTGATTGATGGTTGTTAGGTTAGGCATTCTTGAATCAATTAATATCAAAGATGACCTAAATATGTATGAATTAGTAGTGCATGTGCCATTGAATCCGGTCTGAGAAATGACAACCCTATTATCAAGGTTAACATGGTAGTTAGGCACTTAAGCCACCCTTGTCATGATGCAATAACATTTATGAGTGGCTCGATAGGTAGTTGATAGGATAATAGTATTGGTATAATATTTACTTATTCTTAAGAGGACATAATAGATTTAGTTTACGTTTACGAGACTAATGAAACTAAATAATATTATGAATAAAGTTAAATAAAGATAAGAAATAGCTATAAACCCTAAAGGACGCTACTATTCATTTTCAGTTAAATGTAGAAGATATAGGTATTCGGAATGCCTATAGCAATCTTTTAAGAAGCTGCTATTACTTAGAACCCCTAGGTTCTCTAGGATTGAAATCGGAGTTTGAGCATTCCAGTATTATTAGTTTACTTAATTAAAGAAAATTAAATTACTAGTTGTTGCATTGCATTTAGCCTAAGTGTGTTTGTCACTTTGTATTTGCTTGTGCTACTTGCGTACCGGGCCTTTGGCTCATGATTTCCAATTCCAGGTATTGATGAGGATGAGTTTTACTCTAAGTTTAGTTATGGGACTGATTTTGAGGACTTTCTAGACGAGTGGGAGGACTAGGAACCCTGATCTTGATGATGTTTGTTTTATAATAGTCTAGTAGGCAATGTAATTATTAAAGTTTTTTCAGCTTGTATATGTTCTCAAGCCTTGGTATGTAATATATATATATATATATATATAAATGTATAAAGTTTTCTATTATGTTTTGAAAGGACAACAAAGCTTTTCTAATAGTAAGTTTATGCTACTTCTAATGAGTAGTTTTTGAAATGGGTCTTATGACATATTTAGACAAATATTTTATACAACCTCCTTCTTTATAGATAGCTTTACATGTAACATTGCAGAATTACATGTGGCTAGAGACTGTACACGCTTAGCTTTATATATCTAGCCTTGTCAGTCCTTACACATATAGGAGTTGTCTTACATGGAAGAAACAAGTGATTAAATGATTAGAAAAGCAAATAAAACTTTACCTTAATTGACCTTGACTTGTAGATGAAATCTTTAAGAAAATCTTGATGAGTTTTGGAAGAAAATTAGTTCAAAATGAAGGAGCATTTTTGCTTGAAAGTGGCATCAGCTAAGGACTCACCTTAGGAATTGATTTTGTAAATTTTAGACATGATAATTATCTCATAAAATCTGCCTTTGACTTTTATGGCATCTTAAGTAAAGTGAAAAGGGTTTTCATGGGCTTATTTATTTTTGTGGGCTTGGGTTTCAAAGCATAAAATTGGGATTCTACTAAAAAAAAAATTAGAGGACAACTTCCTAATTACCTAACACATATACAATTTTAATCAACTAAAAATATTCACAACAAATTTCTTACATCAAAAATCAATATATACACATATGCAATTTAATTAAGCATAAGCAATTTAAGATGTTTCAACGTAATTTCTTAAGTGTAATAACAAGCAAATACACAAAAATAAATATATTACTTAAAAATATAAAATTTACTAATTTAGTAAAAAATAAGTAGTGTAAAAAGTATAACTATTATATATCATTAAATATATATATATATATATAAAAGTTTTATATATAATACTATTTATATCTACTACTATATAATATTTTTAATAATAATATCATTTGGTGAAAAAATTGTAATATACTAATTAAAAATATTGAATATTAATAATAATATATAATATAAAATAATCATTATACAATGAAAATATATATACATATTATATATTATATGTAAAATATTAATGAAAAACCTTTCATAAATAGATAAAGTGAAATTATAAAGTATGAATTAGTAAATTAAGTTAGTAATTAATTATAAAAGATACGTAAAATGTTTTATAGTTACAATATTGTAAATTATAATATGTCTTAAATAAACAATAGTGGAACATTGTTCATGAAAATATGAATTGAGTCATCAATTTAATGCTTGACAAAACTTCATTATTAACTGTACTTAGTGCATAGTATTCTAAGATGGGTGATCTCCTAGGAAGGACAACACCAAGTATAGGAGATAAATAGGAATTTGTTAGATAATTCATCTTAAAATCAGAGACAGATTTGTGATGGAATAGTTTTTATTATTATTTTCTAAATGAGTATATAATAATAACTAATTTTAAATCAAACACAAATTCTACAATAGAAATTTTGTTACAAAATTACGATGGATAATAAATATGTCTCTAAAAGAATTAGCAACAATGATTTTAAAGATAGAATTTTGTAATGAAAATTTTATCTCTAAAAATCTTTTAAGACAAATTTTTCACTTTTAGAAATAGAAATTTATGTCTCTAAAACCAAAATTTCTTATAGTGAACGTGCATAATCTAGTTCTAAAATTATTAAATTGAAAAATAATTGCAATTATGAAGTTTCAATTAGGATCTTTGGACAAATCTACATGAGCATATGTTACCTACGAAATATTAATTAAATAATCCATCCATTGCAACACAAACATATTTTCTTTATACACATTCCCAAAATATACATAGATGGCCAATGATACCATTTAACTGTAGCACTTGTGTAGTGATCATGGTGTGTACATCAGAAGAAAGATGGCCTTCACACTTGCAACTACTAGTAACTTGAAAGAATGGTAGATGGACCTATGAGCCAAATATGGAAAATCATTATTTTTCAATGAAAATTTCATAATTTTAAGTTTTGAATTTTATTGGGTTATGTTCCATCGAATTTTCAATATCCATAACCTAACCATAAATCCTATAGAGTTTGAAATAATACACAAAGTCGTCTTATAACCCTATAAGATCAAACACATTACAATGATCTGTTGGTTTATATTTGTACTAAGCTATATTAAGTAGAAGTCCCACACTTCATACACATCAACATTTCATTAAAATCTCTTTATCTATAGATTACAAGATTGATTTTGGTTCATATATTTAACTACCTATATTAAACTTGTTAATCCAACTTCCTTGGACTTGTTGACCCATAATTACTATCAATAAACAAGTTGAAAATAAAAAAAAAAAAATATGCAAAAGGAGATCAATATTCAAATGGTACCAACAATGGCATGAGCAGTTAAAATAGAAGATCATATTCTCAAGTAGTGAAAATTAAGTATCAACACATTATCTTGCAAATTTGTCATGGCATGGCAACTCAATTAACAATATTATAATGGCACCATAGTAGGATTTTTTTTTTCACCACTTATTAAAACATTATTCTCTATTTAAACTACTTAAAATTTCAGTTCTCTACTTGAATTTGTCTCCAAATATTGACTCCACTGTTTGATATTTTGCTTTTGATAACTTAAGATTTATTTAATTTATATGGCAAAGGAATGGAAAACTTTACTCTAATCGAAAGAAAGCGCAATAAGAATTCCTATCAGTGATATTTTTTACGATGCGAAGTTTATAAAAACTTTTTCATTTACGATTACATTTTCAAAAAACTTCCTTTTTTTTTCCATCACTCTACTAATTTATCACTTTGTCATCAAAAGGTGAAGGAAATCAATAATGAGCCTCATAAAAGATCACGGGACCTAAATCTTTTACATACCCTTTTAAGGAAACAAACCTTGAAAATTCCTAGAATTCCATCAGGATGAGGGAACAAATTGTGCCTGTTCCATAAATGAGAACATCAAACTCTTTCCCGTTTTGGTGTATGATTTCCAAAAGCAACCGTTTTGAATAGCACAGCATGGCAGATTTTGGAACTTTACCCCATACTATATGTTTCGCTACCACATGATTTCTGTTTTTGCAGCTTGCAAATTTCCATAAGCTTATTTTCCGGCACCATTATAGCCATCGGTTTTCTATTATTATCAATCATGATTTTCCCTAAGAGCTATAAAATAATTGGGACTTCCAAACCTGCCATTACTTGGTTCCACAAAAAGATATAGAGATGTGTGAGATAATAACAGATGTGTTTTGTCTTTTTGTTCTTCCATGGCTTAGGAGTGAGGCTGAGGCTTTCTTTCTTTCTTTCTTCTTTTATTTTTTTCCTCACTTTTGGCTTCTTTTCTCGTTCCAAATTCAATGTCATACTAAACAAAAGACAAAAGGTCAAATTTTGCATGTGAATAGTAAAATAGTTAATTTAATACTCAATCAAGGTTTTATTTCATTAACACTGTTTACTTAGTTTTCTGACGTAGAAAATGCAGCCTATAAATAGTAGATGATTTTAGAAGCATTCGGTAAAAATTAATGATATGCTCTATTTTATATCTACAAATAAAGAAAAAATTTATTAAGGAGGTAGTAAAAATAATCGCAAAAAAGTTTAATTGGTATTAAATTGGCCATTTTAAAATTTATACACTAAATTAAATTTTCACGTTAAAATTCTGGTACCAAATTTAACATTTACAATAAATTAAAAATACTAATACAATAATATATAGCTATTGAAAAATTGATATATAATTGAAGTAGGTAATGGAGGTTTAAGCTAAGTGTAACTCTTACATAGGTTATAAATCAAAATGAAAGATAGTGATTAATAGAGCTGAACAAGTAATTATTGTGCTAACAATCTTTGGAAATGTTTAATCAAGTTAATTAGTTTGATTATTAACTATTATTAGGATGAGACCTCACAAACAGTAACTAATGTAATTATATGTGACATTTTATCAATAGACACAAAACCCAAGAGCAAACTCATGTGGGACCAATAGACCAATGCAGCAACTCAACTTGAAATGGTGGTTCGATCAGTGAGTACAATTATGTAAAGTAAAGCATATAAGAATGGTTCACTAGCTAATTGGATATGGAAAATGATTGTGAAAGTGGGAAACAATGATTGTAAGTTCTACATGAATTGTACAAAAGAGATGATGAATGATGATGATTTAACACCATATTAGTAAATATATAGTTAAAAAATTAGTTAAAGACTTTCAATTTAATAAAATTAAAGGACCATTTATTCCACTTGACTTTAGTCACAAAACTCAACATCTTACTTTTAGACCCGCCAAATGCAGCATATATATCTATATATATATATATATATTATTCTTTTTTGCAATTTTTAATTACATCTCTGCAAGCAGATGATTTAAGTGAAACTTATAGTCCGAGCATACGTTGAGCTAAGTTCATGACGTGATCTTGATAGGAATTTCATATTCACTTGCTGCGGCACTCAATTTGACTAGTTCATGATATCTCCATCACAGGGGAAAAGGTTAGTTTTTGCCATTACTTTTAGGAACAAAAACTCTAGCCCCATTTTTGGCTCATGGGATTAGTATCTTTGATTGGCTTCGTATCATAAAGGTAGGGTAGAATAGTTATTCATGACACTTCCGTATCTATTCTTATGATTCGTTAAGAAAATAACAGTTCTTGTTCTTATAATTTTATCATGTTTGGTGCTTAAGAATGACCTAAAATGAAATCATGATTTCTTATAATTAATGAGTAAGAAATTGCAATTTAGGCTTTAAAAGGAATACAATTTTGCCTTCATAAATGGGAATCAATTGCACTGTAATCCATTATAGAAATTTATTAAAAAAAAATTTTAAATATATAATATATATATTTTATCAATGAATTAAGGATATTTTCTACAAATACTACTATAAATATAAAATGAATCAACGATTCCACTGATATTTCCAAATAGAGTAAATACTATATTTGATGCAGAATGTTACTTATTTTTATAATTAACTACTTAATTTTTACTTTTTTTATTAAACTCATAAATTTTGTACATTTTTACAACTACTTTCTTAATTTATGTTATAAATTATTTTTAAAAAATTAAGTAATTATAAATTATATTCTTTTAAAGTTTAGATACTTAATTACAAAAATAGTAAAGTTTACGTATCATATATATACATATATATAATTTATCCTTCCAAATGCAAAAAAGGATTTGCTAGCCGATCTCTTATTTCATTTCATTCTGATTCCAACCCTTTCATGCCAAACATTGTATCATAATACCAAAGGAATAGCTATTCTTTTTTTTTTTTTTTCCATCAAATTTTTGTACTACGTGTGAAATCTTAAATTAATCACAAAAAGTAGTAGTAGTAGTAGTTGTTGTTGTTTTATTTTATTTTCAACTTATTTCATTCCTTAAATCAAATGTACACTGAAACGTACTTCACAATAAAGCCTATGTAGGATTGGGGAAAAGGAAAAAGATAAATATTTTGAAATAAAATTACAGAAATATCATTAAGACTAAAATAATTTCAAAACTAAGCCATTGAACTTGTATCTTTAAATGATGAGTTTAGATTATATCAAACTCTCGTCTATTTAAGAAACAAGTTTATTATACTTATATACTAAACTCGTTGAAGAGATAAGTTCATTATAATTTAAAGTCATTTCTTCAAAAAAATAAGTTCAATTTATTTATTTTTAAAATTATTTTTACCCTCATGATATTTTTGTAATTTTATTTTCGAATTATTTTAATGTTTTTAACTTATCCCGTAGGATCGGTCCTTTGTAACAGGACATCACTCTTTGGAATTCTCCACATCCTAATGCACGTTTATATTTATTTCTAGATCGTGTTTCTCGAGACACTAATGCTATATATCTCTAATTGGACATAGGGGTAAAAATAAATTAAGCCTACAGATACTCAAGTTTGGCTGCACATATGCTCGGACTTTAATTCTAATGATCGAGCGGACGTCAAAGGTGAGTTATTGATGGTGAGCAGATTGCAGGCTAGTTCCCGGATAAATTAGACAAATTCAAAATATCTAAGAAAAAATAAAAGTATAGCTCATCTTCTAGAAGTTATAACTTTTAGCACACAATTTGTTTTTATTGTTATATACGCATGCAAATTCTTTTAAAAATCTACAAATCTTGCAATAACATAGCAGTTTTCAGATCCAAATCCTTTGTTTATATCCCCCAAATAAGCCTCGAAGTTATAGTTCTAATTTTTATATTTTGAACATTAGGGTTTTTTTTTTTTTTCAGAGAAGGTATATAATCATCTTCTTCTGGTTATAGAATGACTTTTATCACATATTAATATTCCAAAATTCCTTGAGTGAAGATTTTCCTTAACTTCGTTTTAGTTTTTAAGATTAATCATTGATTAATCTTTATTATTACGCTACTTGTTGCATCAGCTATTTAAGTAAGTAACTGCTTATAATCGAATTTATTGATATTGGTTTTAGTTGACTCAACTTTAAACACGATAAATACTAGCTAAGTAGGTGAAATTAAGTTTGAGTTTAATAATTAGAGTAAAAGACAAAATATCAATGATGATGCTTATCTTTATTATAGAAAGAGAATAATTGTATATGTGATATTTTCAAAAAAGGGATATTTATGTTAAAACTAAAAAATAAACTAATAAAGTGGCAATTTATAGGTATGGGATATAAAATGATATTTATCATTTTACGTTATTCATCGTTTTACATAATAATAATTTATTATAAATTTTTAATTTCCTTAACTGAATATCAACTTTATGTAATAAGAAATAAATGAATAATTATTCATCTTAAGTGTATAGGATATTAAAATCGACTAAAATTTTCATGATAAGCTCAAACTAAATACTGTTTATCTAGCCCTAATTTAGTTCGACTCCTTAACCGCTTTCGTTTAACTAGTGTCGCCCAGTGCATCTGGCTCCCAGATTTTAATAATAGTGAAAATGATGCTTTTGAAGTTATGTTAAAGCTACCTTTATTTATTAAATGTAAATACATTGTGAGCTGTTGGATGATGTATATGCATTGTCATGAGAATACTCCCAAAACAACCATGGGCAGGACTCATTGGGTTGGCAATGAATGAATGATGTACAAGAAAAGCGACAATCTTAGGCAGTTAAATTATATTCTATGTTCCGAGCACAACAATGGCGACCTCTTGTTGTTGATAAATGTTTCATTGATATACGAGAAATGATTGGACTCTCTCTCTCTATCAATCTCCAAAGCCTCATGTAAGGATTTATCCATATTTTAACTTGTTCATTGTCTTATTCGATGGAGCACTGGAAGGGGGATCTTCCTTCATATCCGGGGCAAAAGAAAAGGTGTCGGTTTATGTGTCGCGTACTTAAATTATTAGGGTTTTTCTTTTCTGTGTATCTATCTTTCCATATGCTAAAACAAAATACACAATAGAGACTTTCTTGTTTTTATCTCCAAGAATGATATGATATTATTTTATCCTCATTTGCCCGATGTTCTTTCCATTAGGTTATTAGACTACTTTAAATTATATATAAATCCACGTTTCTCTCCTATTAAACAAAGTAAGAAAAATAATATAGTAATTTACTGATGAGAAAAACTAGGTTCGAATCCCTTTCTTGTTATAATAATAGAAAAATAATACAATAATTTATAATCAGATCCACTCTTAACCTACTTTTACTATCTTATCAATTACATCTTGCACTCCATTGATAGGAGCACAAACCCTAACCGAAGATAATGCCTTATCAAAATGTTTTGCCTTGGTTCCAAGGTACTCGCTCCATGTGATGGGCCGATAAAGCGGCGGATGGGTCGGGTCAATTAATTTCGGTAGAGGTGAGATTTTCACATTACTTGGAGGCCCGTAGAGGTATGCGACGGATAACCGATGGAGGGTCCGGTTAACCACGGCACGGTGGAGTACACTAGGATATAGGCCATTGGATAGTATGTGGAGCAAATCGCCCACATTGATTACAAGTGCACCGGGTATTGAGGAACCGTGACCCACCCACTTCCTTCTTTTATGACTTGCAATCCACTTGTGTTGTTTTGGTAGAGGATAGTGAGGAGTGTAGAGTCGGTGTGGGCTGCAAGGCCCATAGCACGATCCGGGTCGGGGCATGCCGGATATGAATTCAATTGTAAAGCATCACAAGCCCCCCAAAAATCCCCTTTAGGCCCAGCCCATTTGATGTCTCCTTTGTTTATTTCTAACGACCCCAACATTAGCCACATTAATTTCCCCGCAAGCTGTTTCATCTCTTTCTTGTACTCTTCAATTACATCACTAAACCAAAACAAAAACAAAATTACATTAATCAAATACAATATGGGCACAAAAGGAAAACCATAAATGGCTTTATTTAATAACAAATGACTAAGAAAAAATATGTAAAATTTATAACTTAATTGCATGTACAAATTTTTGAAATTCCACATCTGTAAGATTTGAATCCCTTTTTGTGGGCCATGAATTCCATCGAGATATTTGGCTACTTTTATAATTGAAAAACACAGGAAGATCGTTTCATCGTCAACTTTTCAACGTGTCACCAATGATATGACAAAACAAAAAAAAATAACATTATGACCACCAAGGAAGAAAAACCAAAGCAATTGATTAATTTAATAAGCCTATTGCACGTGCATGTTTAATGTAATCAAGTACCAGAATTTGTTGTACTCTTGGGGCCAAAGTTGGCGAGCATGTTCTTGTGGAGAACCAACTATAGTGAAACCTTCGGACCACATTAACTTAGGAAAAAATGAAGCAATTCGAGCTACACCATAACCCGAAACCCCGTCCGGTGGCCGTGCCGCCTTGAGTTTTTGTTGACCGGTAGGGAGAAAAGACTTCTACCAGCCGATTCAACTTGATTAAGGAGGTTTATTGGTATGCCATGGTTGATGACTTGGAATACACCCCATGTTTTGCATGCATGGCCTATGAGTGCGATTGCATTTGGATGATTAAGATCAATAATAGGCACGGATTCATGACTATTTAATGATGATGATGATGATGTGAGGCTGGAGTTATGATGATCATCATGTTTTGACCATGCATATGATTCAGGCAACTCCTTTATTGAATCAAAGTCCAAGTGTTTTTGGTGGACAGACACGGGGTGTGCCCTAAAAGCATCGGATATCCTCGAAGGCATAGTGATAATAAATAGATCAAATGAATAAAAATATAATAAAGATGAGTTAAGAAATAGAAGAAATAGAGGGTTTTAAGAAAAGGGTGTGTTGGAATTTGAGATTATAAGCTGAGGAACAGCTTAAAAGTTATAGGAAAAGGCCAGCGGTTTGTACTTGGATTTACCAAAAAAACATAGGAATTGAGAATGTGTGTGTGTGTGTGTTTGTTTTTGAAAGAGAGATGGTATGCTGTACTAAATAACTAAGCTTTATATAGAGGTGGATGTGTGGGAAGGTGACAAAGTGTGGTGGTGTGGGTGTGTTGTGTTGTGTTGGTTAGAAAGAGAGAGAGTGAGTGAGTGGCAGTGCTTGGATCTGAGGGTTTTTGTTTTTAGGCCGAGGCTTAAATCTGAGGTTTGAGTGCAAAATATTTCAAGGGCATAGTAAATTTTAGGAAAAGGACAAAATAAATGAGAGGAGAATGAGGTATCTATTAGACTACGGAAAAAACAATGAAAGGAAAAGGACCATATTGTCCTCTACAAACCATCTAATAAAATTAATGAAGGAAAAGAATTTAAACCCCTCCAAACCACTCAAAACCAATGGCTAACCATCAAAATAAAGATATATATCTTATAATATTTAAAAGTCATTTGTTGTCTTAGGCATGGTGTCTTCATCTTGTCCTAGAAAAGAAGCACTTGTCACGTGTTAAATAAATTTAAAAAATAAAAAATCATAAATAAAAAAATAATCATTATCATTTTATAAAAACGTGGCAATCATTTATTTATCGATATAAGATAAAAACAGCATTTAAAGGATAGCAAATTTCCATCCTAAACCTATGCCAAAGAAAAAAGTTAATTACTTTAAAAACTAACTACTATCTTATTCATTGTATTAAAAGATAATTAATAATTAATCACCACATATACATACACATAATGCACACTACTTATTAAATTTTTTTCCAAAAAAAAAAAGTTTTTGCACATGAAGCAAACATAAATGCATATATTTGTAGTTTATCTAATATATAAACATTATGACATATTAATTTTCTCATTAAATATATGAACTGCTTTTATAACTTACCATTTTTTTTATTAATTAAGTTACCTGAAAAATAGAATGTTAAATAATATAAATACATATACATAAAATATAGAAATATATATATATATATGAATATATGTGTGTATATATGTCCAAGGGTCCAAATTCTATAGAAGCATAAAGACCCCTCCTGCACTCTCTCTCCATGTGCCCTTGTCTTGTCCATAAGTAGAAAAACATCTGTATCAACATTCCTTTATACTGGCCCTAATACCCACCATCACTCATATGTGTCCAAATTGCCCTTTCCACTTGCCTTTTCAAAACTAAGTAACTTATCTTCAAAACCCTTGGTCTCTATGTTACTTAAAACGGGTGTTATAGGTTTTTTATCATAAATTTTTTCTTTTTTTTTTTCAAAATAAAAGACAAACAATACATGTTTCGGTAAATGTAGATGGCATTGTCTTTACATGAAAATATATAAAAAATATCAATCATAGAAGATAAAAAGTAAAAGTAAGTTTAATTTTTTATTCCCAAAGTTCTAGTGGTGCCTTACTTTTCGCTTGTATATTTGGTCATTTTATTCCATGAAAGTTGTAAAGTGTAGTAAAGTTTCTTTTGGTGTTTTGTGGTTATATTTATGCTTCTCTTTGTCCTACAATAACCCTAGTGGGGTTCATCCACCACTTCTTGATGCAACAATTTTGAGGTGTCTCAAAGGGTTCTCCAACAGGTTTTGTTTTACATGATTTAAGATAAAATCTCCACCCCCTTATATCTAGCTAGCTTTTTATTTATTTAATTTTTTTAAAAATATTCATTGATATGAAAAATACAAGACGCTTTTTATTTTCTTTTTGCTGTCTCTATTTTTATTGTGGTTTCAGTTGAAAACACCATATCACATTTAATAAATATCATGTCTAATCATTCCCTAACATGTTTCACATCACACCAAGTGTCCCAATGCCATTAAATTCAAAATTATTGTGGCTGGAATCAAGAAATCTTATAGGAATAGGTAATGAAGAACCAATAGATCTAGAAAATGAACATTCTAAACTATTTAGCAGCTCCTTTAGACATTTAGGGGAAAGCGAAGTTCCAAACCACGTAAATATTATAAGTTTATTGTACGAATAGATAAACTAACAATAAAATTAGACCTTCTTAATCTACATGCACGCTTCCTTTTAATTACTTCCATATATGGAACCTAAAAAACTACAATGGACAATACATATATTAAAGATTGCAAAATACCTGATTTATAGAATATATTGTTTATGCAAGAAACTTCCCCAATTTCTTCTATCTCAAATTAAATATATATATATATATATATGATATTGTACATATTAATAATATAACTATATAATACCACTTCCTATCAATATCCTTAAATGAGAAATAAATTTTGATTTTATTAAATCCAAAGAATATTGGATTTTGTATCTAATTCTCCATAAAATACCAAATAAACATACACGTGTTTTTAGAATGAAGAAAATTCACATAGCATTGTTATTAATTGGTATTAGTAAGTACTTATAGAAGGCTTGATGCTACTAGGCAATTGTCTTTAATCCTGATCAATCCACCCTATTAATCTCATAATGAATACGATTCAACTATCTCAATCGTATCTTGGTCAAGATATGGAGAAATAAAGAGGAATAGACTCATAAAAAGAGGTGCAATGCTTTAAATTGGCTTTTCTTATTGAAAAATTTTATGGTTTCATTATTAGTTTTGACGGAATTAGTACCGTTGACAATCTAACAGCTCAAACCATACCCAATGATGATCAAACCACTAAAGTAGTTAATATTCCGATTATTGTATTTATTTTAACACCCAACCATGGTCAAACCACCAAAGTAGTTAATATTTCAATTATTGTATTTATTTTAACGGTTAGATATAGTTGACTGGACGATCCCATCAATAAGACCATAGAAGCTTCCTACCTTGTTAACCAATGATTTTGGTTAAAGCTTTGAAATCATCATGGAATTTTTGTTACATTGGCAATATTTTTTCAATCCAACATCATTATCGGCCATATTTTTTCAATCCAACATCATTATCGATCTGTAAATTTTCAATACTTTATAATTTCAAGAAGGCAAAAATATATTATAAATTCATATTGTTAAAAACGTCGTAAAAAAAGTAAACAAAAATTCATTATTTAAAATATTGCATAAAGAGAAATTTATTCATATTATGAAATGCTCTAGAAAAATAAATAAAACTGAAGGCAAAATGATAAATTGCCTAAAGTAACTAGTTCTCTTGACCCGAAGCTTCATTGCTTTTATAGAAACTTAAAAGCTTCCAAGTATTCCTTTCCTTTTCATACATATAAACCGTAAACTTAATTGTAGAAATTCAGAGAGAATCCCCAAGCTTTCCCTCTCCAATCGTAGAGGCACTACCCTTCCTCTTCTATAATCTATGACACACACAATTATCCTAAACCTAATTCCTTTAGTTATTGATGAGGTAAATTAGTAACTTCTCTTATCGAAATTCGTTCGCTCTCCTTACTCATTACTCAAGTAACACTTGAATTTGATCAAATCATCTTTTAGTTTGAGGGTCATGATTATCACGAGAATGGATTAAGAGACAAAAAGATGAAAGAGGAAAGGACGGTCCTCTTACGTTGTCTTCAGGCATGACCTAAGATTTCTGACCACCTTATCTCTGGATTAACGGGGAATCTAAAAGGAGATTGTTCTAGGATTCCACTTAGTGCAAGGATTTATGGGGATTCTTCAAACCAAAGGAAGATATTTTTCTAGATTTTTGTACCCAAAAGAAACCTACTAAAACCCAACTTCGATAACTTGTAATCCATTTATGATCGATACACCTTCAGAAGTTGATCTTGGCTATCGATTAAGAAATCAAAAGCATATTGAACTGGAGTTTTATGTTTGAATAAGTGTTTATCATGATTAGAAGTTGGCAACACAATTTAGGATTTAATTTCAAGAGAAAATTTTGGAAAATCTTGACATAAAAGGAACCCAAATCTCAAATTAAGGTCAGACTGAATCAACTTAATCTTAAGCTCCGTCGACCGAGCATCGAAAGACAAGCCACTTGAGATCGTCATAACCTGTAGTAGACCCCCATCTTATGCCTTCAATTGGATTTTTGAAAAATAAACAAAGAGAATTCTAGAATTCATAGAGATTAATACGCAGGATACTATGTTGTTTAATTGTGTAGTTTAAAATTTTTATATAGTTGCTTTTATGTTTCATGTTTTTTACGTTAAAAATTTTAATATAGTTGCTTTATGTTTCGTGTTTGTTACTTTTAGTGATCTGAACTTGTGAAATAATAACTAAAGAGATACTGGAACATGTTGATCCATTGTTAAATAGAGATTTTGAAATCTTTGAATTTAGCATTATATTTGAGGTCTTGGTATTAAGATTCATTGTTATATTGAAGTTTTGGAATTTAAGAATTCATCGTTACATTTAAGACTTAGAATCTTTGGATTTTTTTTTTTCTCGGTTATGTTTCGGATCCGTTGTTATATGTTTATTAGTTAATATGACCTTTAATTCATTTTATTTTCATTATTTTGATATCTTATTTTTATCATTTTTAAATAACACTAGTAAAAAAAAGAGCTTAAGAGGCGAAATATTTCGCCCTCAGTAGCTTAGAATTTCGCCTCAATAGTGCTATTGAGGCGAAAAATTCACCTCAAAAATTCGCCTCTGGAAGTCCGCCTTGTTAGGGCAAAGGAGGCGAATGTCGCCTCACGTTTTAAAACGTGAGGCGAAATTCGCCTCATACAGGGATGAGGAGCCACGTCGGCTAGTGAGGCGAACTCGCCTCACTAGCCGACGTGGCATGAGGCGAATTTCGCCTCATTATAATTACATGAGGCGAAATTCGCCTCATACAATCCTGGGAGCCACATCGGCTAGTGAGGCGAAACTCGCCTCACTAGCCGACGTGGCATGAGGTGAATTTCGCCTCATTATGATTCATGAGGCGAAATTCGCCTCATAAGCCACGTCGTCGAGTGAGGCGAGTTTCGCCTCACTAGCCGATGTGGCATGAGGCGAATTTCGCCTCATGTAATCATAATGAGGCGAAATTCGCCTCATCCTCCAAATACACCAGACCCGTCATTTTTTAATAACATTTTGTAATTATTCATATATAATTTCAGAATTTGTTTTATTAATATTTTAATTAAGATTTAATTATGAATATATTTCAGAATTTAAAAAAATGCAACACATATTACAAAAATTATATAATTAATATACAAATTTATTGTTATTATATTTGACTTAAAATATTATTAATTAAATATATTTTTTCAGAATTTTATAAATAATAAATACAAATTGTATTGGAATAATTTAAAAAAAACGTATAATTAATTACAAATATATTTTATATTTTACTTAAAATATTGTATGTAAGTTTGTTATCGCAAACATTTGAAATAATAAACGTATTATGATATTATAAATATATTTATATGATATAAATGTTATAAAATAAAAGGTAGAATATATCTAAAATTTGGAAAAATTGTAAAAAATTTGTAAATATTATACCTTTATTATATTTGATTTTAATATTGTTGAACTTGTAATGAGAAATAATAAATCCTGCAAAAATAAATCCAAATAAATAATTATAAATAAAAATTAAATATAAAAATTAAGTAAATAAAAAAAAAATGAAGATGAATTACCGTAGTAGAGGAGCGAATGTGAGAGAGGGAAGAAAAATATGAGGGAGCAGAGGAGAGAAGGGGGGTATATATAGGCAGTGACTGGGCTGATGAGGCGAATTTCGCCTCATATGTTAGAATCTGAGGGGAATTTCGCCTCATGAGTTGGGGAATGAGGCGAAATTCGCCTCAGATTTTAAAATGAGGGGAATTTCGCCTCAAATGAAAAATTCCAAACTCCCGCCGCGCTATTTTTCTCCCGCGTCGTCCCGCTAAAACTTTTACTCGTAAATTTCGCATATATTTTTTAAAATTAATTACTAAAAATATTTATTAATTTATCAACTTATATATTATTAAATAAGATTAAAAATTCATCTTATTTAATTGGGTGATGTACTTTTATAAATTAAAAAGTTAATTATAAAAAATTTATATATAGATAAAAGATTAATTAATCAAATTATATTTTTATTAATCATTTCATTTAATAGTAAATAAGATTAAAAATTAATCTTATTCAATTGTGTGATGTGCTTATTTTGATTAAAAAAGAATCATAAAAAATATTTATAAAATAAATTTTAATAAATTGAAATTACATATTTATTAATCAATTTATTTACTAATATATAAGATTAAAAGTAAATATTATTCAATTGAGTTATGTACTTACATTTATAATAATTTAAATAAACAAATATTTGTATAGATTAAATTTGTATTATAAAAAAATATATATTTATTAGTGAATTTACTTATAGTAAATAAGAATTAAAGTCATTGTTATTCAATTAGGTAATGTACTTTTATTTATTAAAAGTTAATTATAAATAATATGTACATACATTAAATATTTATATAGATTAAATATTTCATATTTAAATTATATAGTTATTAATCAATTTATTCACTAGTAGATAAGATTAAAAATTAATCTTATTCAATAGGGTGGTGTACTTTTATTAATTAAAAATTAAATCTTTCAATTATTTATATAGATTAAATATGTAATAATAAAAATATACATATTTATTAATCCATATATTTATTAGTAGATAAGATTAAAGGTAAATCTTATGCAATTAAGTAATGTACTTTTATTCATTAAAAATTAATAACTAAAATATTTTTATATATTAATTTTTTCATAAAATATATTTCTAATCAATTTATTTACTAGTAGATAAGACTGGTGAGTTATAATTATAAAGAAATGTTTTCATAGATTTAATAATAATTATAAAAATATTTATTTGTCAATCAATTGATTTACTAGTACATGAGATTAAAAATTAATCTTATTCAGTTGGATATTTATTTTTGTAAAAATATTTATTTGTTCGACATTTTGTATATTGAGAATATTTTTAATATTATTAAACATATAAAAGAAGATTTGGACTTTGTACGAAAATATAAAATTAACATATATTAATTTCAATACCGTCAATTATTTCATATGGATTGTGATAATTATACATTTATCGTATTCGTTATGAAATTGTTAGTACAAACATAAATTTTTACAAATAAAAGTATATAATTAATATTACAATTTTTAGAATTAATAAGTAAGTTGGTTTTGAGATTTGAAATTGATATAACCTCTAAAAATCCTCTAAAATAGTTTAGAGGATTCATCAACGCTTGATTTTTAACCTAAACATTAATTCCTAAATCTTACTAGAATTTGAGTTCATTTGTTTGAATAAAAATATTAGTTCTTAAACCCGAACTCACATTAAATATGTTTGTATCCAAATTAAATTCCTAAATTAAGTCCTTATTTTAAGATGTTAATTCTAACCTATCGTATTTTAAGATCTTCAATTCCCAAATTACATCCCAGTTTCTCAGCCTCTTCGTATTTTGGCCATAATTTTTTAATCCGATCTCTGATTGAGGCGACTTCAGTTGCGTTGGAAAGATAAGAAAGAGATATACAACTTTCATGTATTGAGATTTTGCAAATGCTGAAATTATCAGTGCTTAAATTTCATTTCTTTTCAACTGATACATTTTCCATGCAAAGTTAACAACTTGTTTTTCTTTTTTTATGTGTTTTTTGCTTACAGAGTGGATATTTTTTAGCTATAATGAGATGGATAAGTGATGCTTAATGTGTTATGTTGACTGGTTCATATAATTAAATATGAGTTTAGTACATTTACAGATTTAACAAATAATTAGATTAAATGTAAAAGTTAATTAACAAAAGAATTTAGTTAACAAACCGAGGTTCAACTTGATTAAATAGACTTCAATGAGTTAAAATGAATTAGATTGAGATAGTTTAACCATCTATGACTTATATTTTCATTTAAATGATTAAGGTTAAGTTAACCATCTTTGACTTAGTTTAAGTTAAGGTGAGTTCAAGTTAACATATATCCTACATGTATGACACATTAAATAATATATTTAATATACTGCGGGTTGGTTGAATGGATTTTTAAATAAATTAGATGTGCATGGTACTCGTCGTATGAAATAACAGTACTAAGGGACAAAATATGACGGTAATCATAATCAATAGCATGACATACAAGGTGCGAAACAAGTAATGCAATAAAACGTGAACATCATGTCCGGAATAATAAAATACGATGAGGAAATAAAAAACACGATAGCAGCTACTGTCGCTGATCCTGTCGGAGTCGAGCACGACCAGATCCTCTCACAGATGTCCTCTGTGATACTGTATGGGGGGGAGTCGAAGCCGGTGTCGACTGAACAGCTGCGGGCTGAGTCGGAGTATGCGGAGGCTGCTGAGAGGCAGGAGGATGTGAAGACGAAGGAGCCCCAGGAAAAGCATACGATCCAAACGCTGACGGCTGTGACGCAAACGGCGCAAAACCGGGACCCCCGGCCCATGGGATGAACCCCTGAGGATGTGGTCCTCTCTGCTGTGCGGAGCTGCCTGGTGGATCCTGTGTCGGATCGTGTGGAGGATGCGTGAACATGGATGGATGGCTCGGCATCCCATAAAACCCATGGTATGGATACGGAGGAGGTGGGACTGGTGTGAATGGCGTAAAGCCAGGCTGACTAGGATCAGGGCCATAAGTGGAAGTCCCCATCTGTGGTGCTGCGTGCTGGTATGGAGGGTACTGCCCGGAGGAAGATGTAGTAGGGGGACGGACGTAGTTCATCAGCAAATCGATCTTCTCTTGCATCTTCTCAATCTTGGCCTCCTGGCTGGTCCTATCATACTCAGAGTGGACCAAATTCTCCTCACGTGGCTGCTCATAATAATCAACCCTATGTTGATCTATTGGCATGCCGTAACCGAAGCCACGTCGGTAGGCAGATCGGTGGCCCAAAACCTCCTCCATGATGACCTTATCCTCCTTAGGTCGCTGACCTGACGCAGCAGCAATGTCATCCTCATGCTTTCTTTTTTCCACCATTCGTTCCTAATTGAAACAACATGAGCACAAGGTGATTATAATCATACAAACAGATGGATATGAAATACTACAAAAAAATTATATATAAGAATCGAAAATACTAACATAATTCTGCATGGAGACCTCCGACTCCCATCGATCTGTTAACTGCCCTTTCTGTCTCCTTAGGTGGGTATGTCGGTAGTTTTGTATTGGCGTGAGATCCTGTAATACATTATTAAAAAAAGTCAGTACAAGAACATAGCATTTAAACCCACATTCATTGTAATTGGAATACCTACATTTGTGAGTGCATGCTGGAGCATGGATTTTGTACCACCTGTATGAACTGACAGTTGCTTCTTCCTGTTCTCCGCATTCACCGTGGATCGCAACTACACGTTTCGAGAAGAAGTGAACAATTGAACTATAGCTTATGCATATGTAATTTACTACATGGAGAAGCGTACCTTATAATCTTGATCTGTCTCTAGGAAGTGGACGAATGCCCTCCATTCGTCTAACCTGTGCTCGAAACCCGGTGGTGGCTTACTAGCAGCTGTATCGCCTCCACCCTTGGCTATGACATAACGTTTAAGCCTGTATCGAAGCTGACTATATGACTTGCTTGCAAGAAAGTCCAGTGCCACCCACCATTTGTGAATTGTCCGCCAATTTTCGGGTAGTTCGAACTTGTTCTGCAAATTTGAACCAAAAAAATTAAGTGTTAAAGGAAGGTGACAGGAGCCAAAAATTGATTTTTCGTATATGTTTACATTTAGAATTAACTTACCATTACACGGCGGATGATGCCATGTCGATAGGCCTCGGGAAATGCTGACCATGCCTTTCCTCGACCTCCAGGGACAAACAACTTCGTCGAAGCTCTGTGATGGAGTAAGAACTCCAACCTAACCATCCCCGGAGATGAGCATATGAGACCCATAAACCCATCAGGCATAGTGATGGTCGGTCTACGGCCTGTCCTCCTATACTCCTCCTCCGCCCGGTAACCTCTATACATACCCCGGCGCCTATCTGTCACCGTGATGTTTGCCTCCTCATGCTGAGCGCCACAGCGGCCTCCTCCCGCTCCACTGCTGCGGCCTGTGGGTCATCTGGGTCAACCTGAGCAGGCATATCATCCGGGAGGTCGTACAACACCTCTTCCCCGATCCCCAGCTCATTTACCCATCCCGGCTGTGGCTCAGCCGCCTGACCCGACTGGTCATCGGGATGTCGGACCTGCCGATCAGTAAGTAAGGCAGTAAACGATCCTCCTGTATGACAAAATAAGAAAATGAAACGCATGAGTCCAAAATTGATATAATATTGCTATGACAGATAAAACATTTACAAATGAAGCTGTAAATCCCACCAGTGTACTGCTCCGGATGTGCCTCAGAGTCGTCCAAAAGCTGATCCATGAAATCGGAGCTACTCATCCTGCAAGTTCAAAAAATAACACCGGTTACTTAAATATTTCCTGGAGATTATTACGCAAACAAAGTACATGTGATAGATAATAATTATATAAATAAACGTATCCGTACAATCTATTCGTCCAAATCGTAATCGCCTATGCTACTGCATCCCACACTCGGGTCGGGTAAGCGTGTAAGGTTTCCTAGATCAACAAATATGCGATTGATTGGAATTGTCCATGGCCTCTGCACTGTCTGTTGCATTGCCTCCTCTATTGGAGGTGGCTCGAACGATTCAACATCTTCTATACTCTCGGTTTGGAAGAGAGCACGTGTGAACATATGACGGTGTACAACTTTCTGGACAATCTTCCAATTGCCATTTCGCTTGCTTGGGTCTTTTAGGTAAAATACTTGTTGTGCTTGGTCGGCAAGGATGTACGGGTCGTTATCGTACCATGACCTTGCAGTGTTGATGGAGATGAGGTCTCCGTCGATAATTTCTGGTTTATCCCTCTCCGTATCAAACCACCTGCATTTGAATAAAAACACTTTCTTCGACCCCACGTAATTTAGTTGTATAACTTCGGTGAGAACGCCATAAAATGTAAGTTGTTGCCCTCCATCTGCACCGATGACATATACACCGCTATTCTGTGATCTTAAGCCAACCTCCTTGGCTTCTGTGTTGTATCGGATACCATTCACGATACAAGCATTGAAGCTATATCGATGAATTTCAGGGCCCCAAGCTAACGCTTCAAGATCTTCTGGCATCTGATGTCCATGGACAGCCGTTTGCTCCATAATCTACATACCAAGTCAACAATTAAAGTTGCATGTCAAGATATCGATGAATTAATGGTATTGAAGTCTTCAACAAGTTTTTACCTTATTTTAAACCACTCGGCAAAATGTTTACATACTATTCCTCCGACATTGCGTGCTCCACGTGCAGTTAGTTCGTTCTCAAACTCCCTGTAGGATATTTCATTAGAAGTCCATCTTCAATCTTGGTGAACATCTATTCTTTTCAAGTCATAAATGAATGAAAAGACATGACATACCTTATAAAGGGTTGCACTTCCTCGCAATTATTCAACACTGTCCAATGCATCCTGTTGAGTTCTACATCCGAGCCTGTTATAGTGCATGCACCTATTGAACGTATGGGTTGTGTGAATACTCGAAACGATGATGATGGACATTCATCCAGCGGTTCGTCCCACTGTCGGTGGGGTCTATTTATTCTTGAGTCCATGTTATCAAAATATAAGGAGCAAAATTGAGTGCTCTCCCGCACAACGTACGACTCCGTAATTGAACCTTCCGGTCTTGCCCTATTCCGCAAATCTGCTTTTAGAACTCCCATGTACCTCTCAACAGGATACATCCACCGGTACTGGACCGGACCACATATGCGTGCTTCATTTGGAAGGTGGACGGCTAAATGTATCATAATATCGAAAAATGCAGGAGGAAATATCATCTCTAACTTGCAAAGAGTTAGGATTATTGTTTTTTCCAAAGACTCCAAAAGATTTACACGGAGTTCTTTAGCAGTCAATTCCCTGAAAAAACGACATACATCACATACAACATCGTAAATGCGATTATCCAACACCCCACGAATGACAACCGGGAGAATACGTTGCAGCAAGACATGACAATCGTGACTCTTAAGACCTCTCAAACTAACTTCATCAGCGCCTAAGCAGGATGATATATTTGAAGCATATCCATTAGGCATCTTCACATCCCTTATTGAATTACACACCTCTCTCATTTGCCTAGTCGATAGTGTATATGCAGCTGGTGGTTTGAAAATACGTCCACCACGTTGCTGCAGGTGTAGCTCAGAACGAATACCCATTTCTTGGAGTGTCAGTCTCGCCTTCTCTGTGTCTTTTGACTTGCCCTTAAGACCAAAAATAGTTCCCACTAGGTTATCGCATATATTCTTTTCGATATGCATCACGTCAAGATTATGTCGAATGTGCAATTCACTCCAATATGGCAATCGGAATAGCAAACTCTTCTTACACCAATTTGTCCCGTCTTCATTCCTCCGACGGCATAGGCGCTCTTGCAATTTCCCTAAAATGACATCTCGTATCGACTCAATTGATCGATGATGTCTGATCCAGAGAAATCCCTTGGTCGTGCCCGTGTTTCCGTGGTGCCGTCAAAACTTACCCTGTCATGGCGCCACCTATGTCTCAAAGGCAAGAACCGTCTATGGCCCATATAGTGGAACTTACTATTTGAATGGCCACTTGTGCAGTCAACGTTACATATTGGACATGCTTTATAACCCTTCGTCGTCCATCCTGAAATGTCACCGTATGCCGGGAAATCGTTAATAGTCCATAATAATGCAGCATGCAGTCGAAATACCCGTCCTTCGACTACATCTAGTGTTTTTACCCCACTTGTCCAAAGTTCTTGTAGCTCATCTATCAATGGTTGTAAGTACACATCAATATCTTTACCTGGTGATTTCGGCCCCGGTATTAAGAGAGACATCATCATATATGGCTCCTTCATACATCTCCATGGTGGAACATTGTATACAAACATAATAACTGGCCACACACTGTATGTCGTGCTCATGTTTGCATACGGATTAAACCCATCAGTGGCAAGTCCTAATCGTACACTGCGGGGGTCCGATGCGAACACAGGATATTTGTTATCCAATCCTTTCCACTGTTCGGAATCCACCGGATGCCTCAGCACACCATCTACAGATATATACTTTTCCTTGTGCCATCTCATCTCTGGAGCCGTCTTCCGGCACATAAATAGCCTTTGTAATCTTGGAACTAATGGGAAATGTCGCAACACCTTAACCGGTACAGTTTTTTGTTTCCTTGTATGAAGCTTCCATCTTCCTTCCCCACACACTGGGCATGTATCAAGATTTTTGAATTCTTTTCGAAACAAAACACAATCATTTTTACAAGCATGAATCATGTTTGCATCCATGCCTAACTGCTTCAAACTTCCGTGCTTCGTAATATGATGTAGGTAACAAATTGTCGGCAGGTAACAAACTTTTTATTAAGTCAAGCCAATTGTTAAATGACTTCACAGACTGCTTCCCATCAATCTTTAGATTTATCATTTGCACTACTGCTGATAATAATGAAAACTTTGTACATCCCGGATACACTGGACTCTTTGCTTTTTCAAACATTCCAGTCCACCCATCTCCATTAAACCCACTACTTTCATCTTCGCTGTCAATATCATCGCCATCGCCATCGCCATCGCCATCGCCATCACCATCATATATTGACAGCAATATCTTCCAAAAGTTTTTGATCTGCCTCATCTTCAAAGTGCGTGTCGTCAAGTGGATTGCTCCCTTCATCCATAACAACATTATCATGTACCTCGTATTCATCTACATCCTCACCATGATAAATCCAAGGGGAGTAGGTCCAAGCCATTCCCCTCCTGAGGAGGTGATACTCAATAATCTGAATAGATTGCCATGCACCATTAAGGCAATCTCTACAAGGGCATCTAATCAGTCCATCTGCCCGCTTATGGTTTACAGCAGCTTCTAAAAACTCTCTAACCCCATCTCTATATTGCGTTGTTGTCAAATCACGTGTCATATGCCAACTTCGTTCAGACATCCTAAATTGACCCTTAATTAATTACCACATTTAACTCACATCGGATAACTCTCTTATAACTATGCAAGCATCTAATATTGAAACACTAATGTTTGATTTACTTATTATTTAACCCTATATGTGTCATGCAATTACAGATAATATGCATAGTTTTATCGAACCTCTAAGAATAAATACATTACTACAAATTTCACATAAATTAATTCACAAACATATCAATAGGAGCATACTACTGTACACATATATTCATACATTTATGAAGTTAAACATATTACACATGTATTAAACATTAATATATAATTATTATATTGTAACTATATATGATTTTTGTTCACATACAATTATTAGTATTTAAATAATTGTATTTACACTATGTATCATAAAAGAAAATACAATACACATATATTAGACAATTATATGCCATCACTAGATCGTAAATACATGTATATTTTTACCTTACTTATAATAAATATATAAGTATACATATAATATACAGGAAATACTACATATGTAAGTAGTATTATTTCAATACTTACACTTATTTTATGTCTTATTAATCTAAACATATAAAACAAGCTTCGAATAATATATAAATATTTGATCCTAAGTATATACATAGTTTTTTCAATTTCTAACAATAAATACATAACTATATATTGAACATTCATTAATCAATATACATGAAAATATTAACATCTCAGTATTTATATTTAATCTATGTGACATGATATTAAACATAATAAACATAGATTGAATAATAACATGTAATCATATATCCTATAAATCTATAATTTCTTCAACTACACACTAATATACATAACTATAAATTAAATATATTACTACTACTATTTAAATAAATGAATAAAAATTTCATAACAAATTGAACTAACCTTGCAGTAATTGTAGTACGATAAATGTCTGATCAAATCCACCCAAATTATCAGATACCTGCATTCAAAATGAAAATATCAATCAAAAATATATTTTACTATAAAATAAAATACTATAAGAATTAAATAAAAAATAAAAACTTACCGTATAATTAAATTTACTTAATCGAAAATATTTTTTTTTCCTGATGTGTGTGCGTGAAGGTATGTCGTTTTTGGGTGGGTGGGTGTGTGTGTGTGCGTCGGTGAGCTAGTGTGTGAGTCGGTGTGTGGGTCCGTGTAGTGGGTCTGTGTGTGTGTGGGTGTGTGGGTGTGTGTGTGTGTGTGTGGGTGTGGTGTGGTGTGTGTGTGGGTGTGTGTGTGTGGATGTGTGGGTCTGTGTGTGTGGAGTGCGCGCGTGGGTCGTGTGTGTGTGCGTGAGTGCGAGAGAGGTGTGCGAGAGAGAGAGCGAGAGAGGGGCGAGTAAAAGAAGGGGGGGGTGGGGCGGTATATATAGGGGGATGATGAGGCGAATTTCGCCTCATCAAACAGAGGCGAATTTCGCCTCATCCTAGTCACCATGAGGCGAAATTCGCCTCATCCTAGTCAGCACTTGAGGCGAAATTCGCCTCTGACTAGGCTAGTGAGGCGAAATTCGCCTCATAATCCTAGTCAGAGGCGAATTTCGCCTCAAGTGCTGACTAGGATGAGGCGAATTTCGCCTCATTTTAACAAATGAGGCGAAATTCGCCTCAGATACTTTAAGAGGCGAATTTCGCCTCTTAGTTTTCGCCTCCCCTACCAACTTTTCTACTAGTGTAAGATATTCAATAAGAAATAGATACATATGAAAATCAAACATTTTTACTCATAAATAGATCAAACAGACTAGATACATATTAGATTTAGATAAGATACAAATACAGATAAAATACAAATGAAAATCAAACAATCCAAAATATCCTAAATATTATAAGTAGCTGTTTGTGTATAGTATTGGATTTCATTCCTCACCCATTTGGTATTTAAATTTTTAAGGTATAAGGGACTTTTGAAAGGGCAGATTGGATCATTCGGGGTAGAAAGTAAGGAATCAAAGCTCAACAAAAATAATATTTACGCTTGGAGGTTATTTTCATAATCTCTAAGTATGTATTCATTTATACAACTTACTAAAAATAAAGATTAAGCAAAATATAACATATTTTATATAAAACTATCGGACAAAAATTGATGGAATAATATACACGGTAGAAAGATTGAAACAATTATAGTTATTTCATTAAAAAAACGCCCTAATAATACAATCATCACCAATAATTTTAAACCTCTAGGTATAGAATTACATGTAAATTAAAAATCCAACCAAAAAAGTTATAAAATATATTTTGCAATGCCATAAACTTAGTACATTATCAATCTGCAAGGCTCAAATCCTGTTTAAGGATAAAACAAAGATAACTCCAATATCTTATATTAATTTAGGTTTCATCATGTCCATTAATATCATTAATGAAAGCATCTTAAAACTTAGTTGATATAAACCAAACATAACTTAAATCCAATTTAGAAACATCATAGCTGAAATATCCTAAATTCTCACCTAAGTTAGAATTAAAAATTAGATAGATTAAATAAATTAAGCAAAGTAGTAATAAATTAAGTTAAAATTTGAGATTTTTAATTCCTAAACATCTAAACATGCTATTTAAATGTTTAGTGAATTCCTAAATTCCTAAATCCCTAAGCTTTAACCAAAAACTTTATATCCTTAACCTCTGTTAATTTTGAAATCATCTACCTATTTAATAATATCATTTCTTGAGCCTAAACTCAAGTTAAATATCAATTTAATATAAACCAAATTCCTAAACTAAACCCCTATTCCAAGTTATTCGTTTCTAACCTATAGATTCTCAAATTATTTTATAAACACTTTTAAAACTAAAGATATTGATCTGAAAGATTTAAACCCAATGTCCTTACCCTAAAATATCCTAAAAATTCTTATCATTTCCTCTTCCTTCTCTTTTCCTCTGCTTTTCTTTTCCTTTTCCTTTCCTTTACGGTTTTCTTTTCTTTCTCTTCTTTTCCTTCATTTTCTCTTCTCTTTCTTTCAATTCTTCACTTCAAATCTCAATTTCAAGAGGAACAAAATAAATTAAATCTAGAAAAGAAGATAGGAAATGGAAATCATATTAAAAGAAACTTCAGCATCTAAAAGGTGGTGGTGGAAAAGAAGCTTAAGTAATTAAGATTTGCCAAACAAGTAAGTTGTTTTTATGTGTTTTGATGGTTGTATATGTAGGCATATGATGAATTGATGCTAGTTATAAGCAGCAATTGAGATAAAACTTGTAATCTTGACATATATGAATTTATAGGCTAAAATTTAGGTAAGATCATGTATATTAGAACTACGATTGAGATGATCTATGAAGTAAAATATGCATATAGATGTTACAAATGATGATTCTATGTTTATATGTTGATTATTAGATATTAGATGATGAAAAATGATGTAAAACAAGTAGTAAAATAGGATGAGTTTTCGAAACATAAAATAGAGCAAAGAGCACAGGGGAAACATGGGAAGTTGTATTTGGTCATACTCCTTCTTGGATTTTCAAAACAAATAAAATTTTAACATACTAGAAGAAACATGGCTAGAACACGGCTCAACATATCCAACCATGCTTCCCTCTATTTCTTTTTATGTATGCATTTTCAAAACTATGCAGTTGAAACACGGCACCCTTATCTCCACGTGTTTCTTTATGTTTCTCATGTATATGTAATGTTTTAAGAGAAACACGGTAAGAACACAACTCAATGTATCTTACCATACTTCTTTTTTATCATGATTTGTTTTTGGTTGTGTTTTTTATTTGTTTTCAATTTAAAGAGAAACACAACTAGAACACGACACAACTAGAACACGGTACATTGTATGTTACCATGTTTATCTCTCATTCTTGAATGCTAAATTATCAAGTGAAACATGGTAGGAATACGGCTCATTATATCTCGTCGTGCTTCTTCTATGGTTTTCAAATCAAGCGAAACACATGGAAACACTGCTTATTGTTTTTTATTATGCTTCTTCATATACTGATACATGACGTGAAACACGGCTTGTGTATCTACCTTGTTCTTCATAAAAATTAAAATAAAATGAAATAGATAAATGATAGTTAATATGATATGTTGGTTAATTTATATTATTAGGAATAAGTTAAGAGAATTTATGATTAATAACTAATTAGATTAAATATAGTTTTAAGTATAAAATGAACTTAGTTAATAATCTTAAGTTTAACTTGACTAAATAGACTTTAATGAATTCAAATAAATTAGATCGATTAATTTTAATTTTTTACTTATTAATTGAACTAAATGATTAATTCTAATTAATATAGCTAGAATTAAGTTAAAATAGACTTAATAGCTAATAATTGGTTTAGACTAATATGTTAGGATAAACCATGAATAATATGGGGAATATGTTGTTTTAAATGACTTTTCGTTAGAAATATGAGTATTTTGAAAATGAATATTTTGATGATGCTTTTATAATAAAAGACTATAAACAAAAAGGAAAAAAATTGACAGATAATGGAGAATTGTCCATATTTTGGCAGGGCAATCTTCATAGCCATGACATAGTTCCTACTTAGTGTCCAATCAAATAAGGGTATAAAATAAGTTTGATGTGAATAGATAATTAGTCAAATACTTATATGACTTTAATCTCATGAATAGATATTTGCCTCTGATTTATCCTCTAAGATAGCCTTTGACCTATCCTCTATCTCTGTTTGGATTTTAAATATGGAAGGTACACAATAACGTGCTTAATGTTTGTTAGGATAGGCATTCCTAAATGAACTAAAACTTAAAGATGGCCTAATTAATGGGTGTTGCTTGTGCTTGTGTCGTCTAATCCAGTTCAGGAAGCGATAACCTTATCTGAAGCCAGGCACGGTAGTTAGGCGCTTAGGCCACCTCTTGCCATGATGCAATGGCAATTCATAAGTGGCTCGGTGGATCGCTGATGGGGCAAACAATATCGAAATAAAGTCTACTTAGGCTTAAGGTGAAGTAACATAATTTAATTCATATTTATGAGACCGATTGAACTAAATGATGTTATGGATTAAAAGGAGTAAATATGTGTAATGGCTATGAATCCTAGATGACGATATTTTCTTTGTCAATTAGATATAGGAGATATAGATATTCAAGCTGCCTATATTAACTTCCTGAGCAACTGCTTTTGCTCATGACTCCCAAATCCTAAGGATTATAATCGAAGTGTGAGTGCTCCAATGTTGTTTATTTCATTTTAATTTAAAGATAATAATTTGCTGTTTATTGCATTGCATTAGTTTAAGCATGTCTACTATCTTGTGTGTGCTTATGTTACTGTGTACTAGGCTTCGGCTCATCATTCTCTTTTTCTAAGTGTTGATTGGGTGATGATGATGCTATTGATGATTTGATGATGATGGTTTGGATGATGATGATGTTTGATTTAGGTATAGGCCATTCTGAAAGTTTTGAAGGAGAAGTGAAGTGAAGCAGGGCCATTAGATTATTTGTATTTGTTTTTATTTGGTTCAAAGAATTCGATTTATCTTTTCTAAAGTTGTTTTTCTTTAAGGCTTAGTTGAGAAGTCCATATGTTTTGTAATGAGTTATAAAGGTTTGTTTTACCATCATGAAAGGTATGGAAGATACCTAATGGCTTGGTTTTTTTTTTTTTTTTCTAAAAGTTATCTACTCGTATGAGTGGAAACTACAAAGGTTTTTAAATGTTTTTATAAAGTTTGTTTTCCTATTATAAATCCAATCATCTCCAGAATTTAACTAAACGGTTTCAAAATTTAAAATCGGCTAGTAATGTTCGATATAAACATCCTTTTTTAGGAAAGCCTGTGCACGTAGGTATTATACATGATGATTGTACACGCCTTGAATCAATGGGGTGTTACAATAACATAAAAGAATCATCAAATAAAATTTTTCAACTTTAGGAGTCTACAACTCTAGTTATCTAAATTTTTGTTCATCTAGTAGTCGACTAGAAAGTCAACTCCGCTATCATTTTCCCTATAGTCCATATAAATGTCATACCTAGTTAAATAAAAAATCACTAGATCATTATCTGTTCTTGAAAAAGTAAAAGGGAATGACCTTAAGGCCCAGTACACCGAATCACAACCTCATGTGCATGAATAAAAAACATACATATTCACATGCAACAAGATAATATATGTAGCAGTCACAAATTATTATATTTTTATTAATAAGGCAACCAACACAATTTAGAACCATTTGCAACTAGCCCTAAGCTTAGAGTAACTCATGACTCCATGACAAGCAAATGCGTATATACATATATAGATACTGATATACATATATAGGTGTTGGGTAATCTTTAACACCCTAGGTATCATACTCATACCACTCCTAAATTACCAGAATCCTCCCTTTTTATGCAACTCCACTTGGAACAATCATCAGGGTGCAATCTTAGTAACACCGGTACTCCCAGTCCACTAAGTCCAACTAAGAGCAAACAATAAACCATTTAAAGCCAGATATTGTTAAGTTTGTTTATAGCTTCTAGGTCTACACTCACAAGTAACAACCAAGGCAAGAATATACCTAATAGGAGGCTTGAAACAGCTAATTCAACAAAATCAAAATCACCTAATTACATATAACAATACTAATTCATAACTTGAATTTAGAAAGAAAACATACATTTAAGGTTATGTAAATTTCTAAGCTATCAAGAACTATTACTACTTTATGTCTTGATATATCTTCCTACTTAGGTTTAGGTGTACTAGATATTAAGTCATAAGTTTAGGTGTTTAGGAAAGTAAAAACAAGGATAAAGAAAAGGTTACAACACCCCTTTGTCTATCACGCCTGTGATGAAGGACATGATATGCCCAAGAGAAAAAGAAAACAAGAAACGCCCTTGTTACAGCTGTGATGGGGGGAGTGACAGCCATCATGGCTTTTGTCACTGTTGTGATTAGCTAAAGCTCACAACTCTAGAGGAGATCAAGACCCGTGTTCCGACTGTAACCCCTGATTGCACCCCTCGTTGCTCTAAAACACGAAAAACTCCAAAAACATCTCTTTTATTGATTTTAAACCAAACAAAACTTAAATAAAATACACTCATCATCACATAAACATTTTTATAATCATGTTAACTGGAATCAAACAATTTTTTCTTCTTCTTTTTGCACACAACAATGGCCACAAACAACAAATTAGGGTTTTTCTCCTAAATGCAAACACCTAAACACCGAAAAGCATGGACTAGGGAGCAAAACCTCCTAGGTTTGATAAAGAATAGGAAAGAAAACGACTTACCTTGATCTCTTAACCTCTTGTTGGTCTTTCAATGGAGGTTCTAGCATGAGGGGGTTCTAAAGCTTAAGGATAGAGTGTTACTTCTATAGATGAAAAGGCATGTAGTTTAGATATGGGAAAATATCACTATATTTCTTCATAGTGAAAGAGTATTTTACCCTCTCATAAAATAACATATAACATCTCATTGCCCTTCTTTATAAATTATTTTATTTTATTTTACATATTTTCTGCTAGAAAATATAATTTAGTATGTGCAAACATAAATATATATATTAACTAAATTACATACCAATGAACATTTTTAAACTTCAAACGAATTCACAAAGAAAAAGAAAACATATTTATATATACCAAAGAATACAAACATACCTTCAATTAGTTATTTATTTGTGCTCAAATATACACTAAAAAGAAGCACCTTAATATTTTGAAATAATAAAAAAAAAAGAAGACGACAAAGGAAAAGGAAGAAAGAAAGAAAGAAAGAAAGAGAAAAGGAAGAAGGGAAAGAAACAAGACAAGAATGATGGAAGGAAAGTCCAATGGAGAAGATAGGGACGAACCTAGGCAAAATGAAAGTGACAGTAGTAACAAGAAAAGACGATGCTGGTTTAAGCAAGAAAACTTTAATCCATCACTTCATTTTTTTTTTCTTTTAAAAAAAATTTCTTACCAATAGAAAATATTTTTTATTGAAAATATTTTATAAAAATGATATATTTTTATGTGTTTGATAGTGTTTGGTAAATATATATTGAAAACGGTGTTTAAAATTAATTTTATATAAACATAATATAGTATATATTTATTAAAAAGTAGGAAAACTTTTATAGTACTATCATCAGCACTGTCTAGATAGTCAATATAATAATTGATAGATATTATCTATATTAATAGTGCAATCACAATTTGGTATTTAAAAAAAAAAAAAAAAAGCATATGATCTTTGAACCCTTAATAGCAACCTATAACAGCAACTATTCTCTATTCTTTCACACGATGGAATGTGAGACTCGAATAAAAGAAAACCCTTGCTATCCAGATTAGCTATTTTCATAAGCCTTATGTCTTCTTTTTCTTTTTTTTTTTTTTAAATTTCACTATCATAATAAGTGAAATAAGACATCTTAGGTTTTTACACATTTAGAATGATCGCTCTTATCTAACCGGATGAACTACTTTTTTCAAACAAATATATCGTCAAATATACAATTAATTAACTGACATGGGGTTCTTCACAAAATTACAATATATTAAAATCTAGGGCTACAATACAATGATATTTTGCTTTTAACTGGTGATATTTCATCGATCAGCAAAGCAACTGGAGGACAATTAACTAATATGCATGAAAATTTCGTTGCTTATTTAATGGGGGTAAAAAAACAGCCTTGTTTGTTAAAAATAAAAATAAAAAAAAACCTACTAATTTTTTGGGAAAACTTCGGATCACATGACCTTAGCTTATTGACTTGTGAAACATCATCTTTTGTAGGGCCTCTACTTTAACCCACTTGGAAGAATAACATCTTTTTTCATTTGTTCTCTCATGGAGAAAGTGATGATTACCAAGAGGGACGACATTTTCTTATGAGAACACACAAAAGCCATTCGTAGTATTATTTATTGCATGCTTGCATATGAGTTTCACGTGGCATAAACGTGAAGAGGTCGGGCCAATATGCATTATTCTTTGCAGCACCAATTATTTGAGGTAAATAATGCTCTATATATCCTAGGATGAGCCGGTAATCCTATCGTATAGGATACCCACTTAGATTTCACTCAACTGAATAGAGTTTGGATGAGTATTAAGGGTCACAAGGTAGGGTATGGGTGTAATTTTTTAAAACCTTCTCTTACAAGATAAGGTATAGGCATTAGTTGTTTATACCCTGTACTCACTCTGGAACTTGTAATATACTTTAAAGGGTACAGATTTCAAAATATCATGTATTCATCTTATTAAATATTGTATAACAAAATTAATATATTGTAGATGTAGGGTCCTTACGATAGTGGTCACGCACGCGTCGCTTGGATCTCGTGTCTAACACATGACTTCGAGTGCTGCTAAGGAAATAACACTTGATGATGGGATGGCCTTAAGAGAATGATAGGGAAGAGGAACAGGCAGTCTCAGTGTCTCAAATGCACAAGTGACAAGTAAGGAAACTTGAGTAGGTCTCGCTTGTCAACCTTACAGTGCTTAAGTAGTTAGAAGTAAAAATCACTTGAGTTGTCCTGTTTGATCTTTTTGAATAAAGCCTCCTTTATAAATTGTTGCTTGTCTTCTCTCTCAAAAAGTTAGAAATTATGAGGAGTGACTGAGTATTTATAGGCACTTGGTATAGATAGCGACCGTTAGATCACCTTAGTGATTAACGAATGAGATGAGGTAAGCTCAAGTCATGGTTATCCTGAATGATCCCTTCATCGGCCAAGATCAGTAGTCATCTTCTATGTGCACGAGCCTGTATGAGAAGTTGGATGTGGCGGACTAGTCCAACAATCCCTGTTCCGAGCCTACCATGCCAAATCTCCCCAAACCATCCCAAAGTATGGATGTAACTCTTCAGACCCTGTCACTTAGCTCAAGTGTCAAATCCAAATATTTTATATACTTGATTTTAGCCCTCTACATATATAATAAATAATAATATTCTATTCTATTTTGCAACCACTTATATTCAAAATTATTATTTCTAGATTAATTCTAGAAAGTTTTATTATAGAATAATTTATATTATTTTATTTTGAAATGACTTGCCATTTTTATTATAGAAGAACTGCGGCTGTATATACGTACTTGAACCCTCAAATTATATAGAGTTGTTTATATTATAATATCAATTAATATAGAAATCGCTCTAAAGTTTTTAAGTTTGAAATTTGGTGCAAGTTTTATAATTTTCTTTAATATCACATAAATAGGTTCCATAGGTTTTTGTTGCATGTTTCGATTTTCACACATGAATTGATTCTATATATCGTAGAATTTGTGATATTAACAAATTATTTTTTTAATTTCTTTCCACATATTATTTATATTGAATATATGAAAATAAGATAGTATTACATATTACATGAAACTATATCAAAAACTATAAACTTAAAATTTTAAAAAGAAAGAAAAAATATAGATTTTGTTAAGAAAAAAAATTACAGGTTCTATAGGGTATCATGTATCCTATAGGATTTATAGGTACAGGATACATTAGTGAGTATGAAATGCAACAAGGTAGGTTCCGAGTACGAAATTCAATATCTTATATCTTATAGGATAGGAAACGAATAGTGCTTCATACCCTATTCACCCTATACCTGCTCACCCTTAATATATCCCTAGCGAAAATCAATTTTAAATATACATAAATAGATATGTAATGATAACATAAGCCAGAATGTGCAAAAAAAAAAAAAAAAATCAATTTAGGTAAAGGGTGATATTATATCATTGGGAATTTGGTACCTGGATTTTGACAAAAAAGTCATAGGTACTTAAACTTTGAAAAATCAAATTTCATATCCAATTGAACTTTTTATACCTCTAAACACTAACCCATGTGTTCATTACTTAAAAAGACAATGAAAGAGTATGGTAGTATTTAGGAGCATGAAAGTTCAACTGAGTATAAAATTAGATTTTTTTTTAAGTTTAGATATGTAATTGACCTTTCGTCAAAGTTCAAGTACCAGATTGGACATTACTTCTATATTAATCAATCAATTAATTAATATTATACCGTAGAAAGCTATCTACCATGAGTTTTCTAAAAGTTCGAAGACCGTAAGAAAAACCTAACAGTCTCCTAACCCATTTTAAAAAGTTCATGCAACACAAAATTAGCATAGGAATTTTTTTAAGAATTATTAAGCAATAACTTTGCGCCTCTTCAATAGTTTTAAATCTTTATTAAAATATTAGAGAATTTTAAATCTCAATTTGCTTTCACTCTGATCAAATACTTTTCATGTTTTTTTCATTTATTTTATTTTCCTGCAATATCTTTAAGAACTAAGTTGGGAAACGTAAATATATACCATACACTAGCAGCTAAGTTGGGATGGACTCCCTGAGCATTCAAAGAAGAACTTTATCTATTCATAATTTTTTAGAAATTTGCAAAACAACCTTTAATTCGTTATAGGAACCCAAAAATGATCTCTAAAACAATAATAAATAGCAATTATTTTAAGGTTTTAGTGCCTCTTTTGAATGCGTGTGCACATTATCAAAAGTTATGGAGACAAAGATAAACTTTGAGAGCATATAGGATTAGAATTTGACTAAATTCACTTGCACTTGTGGGTTTAATGCATATAGGCATATATATATGTGCATACAATTGCATAAAAAGTTTTTGTATGTTTATTACAAATAAATTAAATTATTTTGCACTTATATTAGTAATCAATTAAAAATATTGTAACATATCTTGTTATCTTTTATTAGTGTGGAGTTATGATATATATATATATATATATATTATATGTGTAGGTATCCTAAAACTATTACTGAAATAAATGGGCTCTTCCAGTAGCTTGATCTATAAGTTTCACACTAGGGTTATGGTCTTTGGCTGCATGTGCATTATATAAAAGGATATTGTGAGAGTTTTCAAAAATATATACTTTTATTCTCTCTCACTCTCTCATTCTATAGAGTTCTTCCATCATCCGATCCATAGAAAAGAGTTTGTGCATCAAGCAACTAGAAGATCATCTACCCACTTTCGAATTATTGTGAATCAACAAAATAAGGTACACTTCTACTTTATTTGATACCATAATTTTCATATATATTGAACCTATTGATTTAAGATGAGGGATTTAGATTTGATTAAATCCCAACATATAGATGTTTATCCATACATTATCAATAATTTTAGAGAGTGTAGTTTGCTTAAAAGTAAAACTGATTTACGATTTTGATTTTCTTTTTTTAACACGTTAAGTTTGCTTCGTATTTGCTTGCTATTAATAATGGGAGTGTCTAATATCATTCGTTCTGTTAAAAACACCTTTTAGGGTTGTTCACAATTATAGATGGTAATTACAAAATCCCAAAAAGTTGTAAATTTTCATGTTATTTTCTTTAAATCTCTAACAAATGTCTGAATAGATCAAAAACTTAAAAATCCTATTATTTTAAGAGTAGTAATAGATCAAAATGCACAAAAAGCATGTAACGTTGCTAAGGAACTTTATGGCAGTCCTTGTGATGAGTTAAAAGAGGTTTTTAAAGGAGAATGGTCTTTGGGCAATTGACATGATATATAGAAATTCCAAATGTGTTCTTACCATTATTGTACATATACTATTCGCAAGTCTAATCAAGTCTAAACATTAGTCGAGTTGAAACGGAATTTGAATATTCATATATTTTAATCATAATAAAATAACTTTTAAATAAATTAATTTTAAACAAGTTTCACCAAGTCCGGTTTAAATTCATTGCATCTTGCTACCTCATCAAGCTCAAACTTAAAATTCTAAACTCGACAAA
The DNA here is from genome assembly GCA_024138025.1 of Combretum micranthum. Classification (NCBI taxonomy): domain Eukaryota; kingdom Viridiplantae; phylum Streptophyta; class Magnoliopsida; order Myrtales; family Combretaceae; genus Combretum; species Combretum micranthum. The sequence continues at coordinate 78,836 of JAMXBD010002533.1, forward strand.
CAGAAATATAAATATTCGAGTGAAATTTAGATTTAAAATTAAAATATAATTTTTCAGACATAATTATAAATGTGACCAAATCCTTAGCACAACCTAGACTGATATCAATCTTTTTGTGCGTCAAAAGATAAAAGGCTTTATATGGATAAGCCGTCTTCAAGTACCGCGAAGAATTAAAATATGCCCTATAAAGGGGTTGGAGTAGCTAGGAAACATGTAGAGTGCATATTAACTATCATGATATCACAATATATATAAATATATATCAATTATTGTCTTATGGCCAACAATATCAATTATTGGCTGTCGATATTCGATCCACAATTCACATATCGTGATCAAATGTAAACAATTTAATTCTATTCGATCTTTCGGTTGGCTAGCTATGAGCCTAGGAATTATGAATTCATTACACAGTATCTAGATTTAGGTTCCATTTATATGTGATCTTGTGTCCACCCATGGTTTTTTTCCCTTGATTGACTTTTTTGCTTTTTTAATAATTATGTTTGATCGACTTTCTCTCATGAGTTTTTAATCTATAATATCCTTCCGCTTTCTAAAGTTTAGCCGTTGCTATTTATATCTTCTCCTTCCCTTACTGCATGTTTACTAGGGAATAGCTATTCATTTCCCTACTCATTCTATATAAAATTATAACTACAATATTTAGCTATATATTTTAAAATCAAACAATAATTCTCTCTAAATTGTTGTTGTCAAAAATAATAAATAGTTATTTATATTCAAACCCTTTTAAAGTACTATTCCATTGTTTATCCATCATGTTCTCATGAATATGTCTCTAACCATGAATTTGTCTAACTTAGAGACACCACCACTATACTATTCCAAGGTGAGTGTCATGCTAAATCATAAATATGTCTATCTTGGAGACACCACCATTATACTATCATGACCTGTGAGCTTAAGGCTAATGTTGAAATACTAATTTCTAATCAAGATGAAGGTCCATTTGCAATTCAAAATAGGAATTCGGCAAGAATTACATTAGAGAAGACCGACCCAGAGGCAGAAACGACCCCAACCTGAATTAAAGTTGATGGCCCATTCAAATTGGCTAAAGACTAATCGACATAAGATGGTCGATTGGGGATTATAGTCGAGGGCAATTTAACCAGTCAACATTGGGTGCTTGTGATCATCCATTTTTTGTTATGTGATTTCCAAACTTTTGTGAAGGGCATGAATTTCTCCAATTTTGCTCTTTTCTTTGTGTGTGTGTGTTTTTGTTATTTTTGGAATGTGATTTGTTAGTCAATTACCACATTTGAGTTGTTGTAATTTTTCCTAGTTGGTGTATTTCTAGTTTAGGATTTTTTTTTTTCACCTCAAAAATATTAACCTCTTATTCTAGTGTAGAAAGAGCCCATAATTAAGCTTAACACTATCTATATAAGACATATTGTTGGTATCATTATAGTGTATTATTGAATTCTATGAAGAGTTAAGTATTGTATCATCTTTCTTTTCAACTTATCAATAATTTTTAAATCTTGTGACATTCGCTTCACTTATACAAAAGTTCTTAACTATTATATAGTCAACACGTCGAGATTTCCATTTCATAATTATAACAAAGTTGGTGAGATTCTCAATCTTTAAGTCAAGTTTAATATATAATTGGGTTAACTATAAAAACATATCATGTGTTTTGACTAATTTACAAACACATAACCTATGTTAATTTTTTTTTTACAAATAGTTGACCGAATTTCATATAAAAGTATCCATATAATTAATTACTATTAGAATGATATGTGTTAGTCTCTTATTGGATTAAAAAATTAATTTAATAAAAATTATTACTAAATAAAATAAAATATTAAAATTTATTTTTTTAAATAAGAAAATTAAAAAATATGTAAAACTAATTTTTACGAACAATAAAATATTGACATGTATCTTTTTAAAAATTATCAAAAAATATTGACACTTTTGCATAAAACTCATATCATCTATTTGTCAAAAAAATTAACACAGCTCATGTATTTGCAAATTTGTCAAAACACGGGTCATATTGTTGTAATGAACCCTATATAATTCTAGGACTAAGTTTAATAGCTCATCATGTCAAGGTCTTCTTATTGGTTATTAGAGTCCAAGAATTCCCCTTTCGCATGCCAAGCACGCATCATATTGGTATCAGAGTAAGGCTTCTATGACTCACAACAAACCAAATCGATTTGAGTGAGGTGCATCTAAACCCTAATCAAAGTAGTTGATATCTTTATATTATGTCATTAAGTTGTTTAATCCGCATCAGGATTCAAATCCATTCAAAAGAAAGAACAATGGTAAGGAAGCAATAGTAGATGAATTAGAGCTATGATAGTATAGATGATAGTGAAGTTAAAGTGTATCCACATGATGTTAAAGTCCATGAGGAAGGAGAATACGCCGCCTATGCAAGTTTCCTAATTTGTGAAGTAAAAGGTTATTGATGATGAGGAGAAAATGGAAGGTGTTGGTGTGGAAAGAAAAACAAGAGACAGAAGTGGAGGTTATGAAATCTGTAGAAGTAAGAGTTGTGGAGAGGAAAAAATAAATATTTTTGCATTAATTACACAAAAAAGATTCAACTTAACAAATTAAAGAAGACCCGGGAAATAGGAAAATTTATTTCATACTTTTGGTCAGTATAAGCAAAACTTATGATTTGGTAATTACTGGAGATAGCTGTACTAATTTTGTTTCATAGGAACTTAAGAAAAGTATGAATTTACAAGTAACTCTACATCTAAAGCTATATAGTCTCCAAAGTTTAAATACTCTTTGAATCCTATATGTGCATAAACAGGTTAAGAGGATCAATTAAGGTTGAAAATTGCATATAAATCACTACTGTTGAGTGATTCAAATGTGCTAGAGATTGAACACTTTGGGATGCACATCCATCATAAAAAAGATCAACGACAAAAGGCAAGTAAAAGAAGTGTGTTCAGGACGGGGGGATATAGGAATGACACGTGAGCATCAAGCTAAAGTTGAAAGGTTTCATTTCCAATCAAGATGCCGGTTAATTCGTGTTCCAAAACAGGAGCTCGGAAGAGTTACAGTAGAGAAGGCCAGCTCGAAGATTGGTGCACCACAATCCAACTTAGAAAAGACGAGTCACCCAAACCAATCAACCAAATTGTCCACCTAGGGCCAATTAACTAGTAATGGTGGCGTGACTGATCAACATCAATTGACCCAATTCATGACCTTCCATTTTCGTTCGCGCATGATTTCCAAATTTTTCTGATGCATGTGAGTTTGTCCAATCTTTCTTTTTTTAAGTGTAAGTATCATTTTCAGAAGGCGATTTGTCAATCAATTTTCACATGAGTCATTGTAATTTTTCTTAGTTAGTACATTTCCTATTTAGTCTTATCATCTTAAGCATTTACTTTCCTATCCTAGTGTAAGAACGGGGCTTACTGATAGGCTTAATAATTTCTATGTAAAACAAATTATTGAAATAATAGAGTTAATCATTGAATTCTTTGGAGAGATGAGTTATCTTATTTTTCTATTGAATTTATTTAGAATCATCAATTCTCATGGGTTCACTTCACTTATACTAAGATTTTTTATAGTGGATCAAAATATCCATTCAACTATACCACAAACTTACGAGATTCTCGACCTTAGAGTAAAGTTTAATGTACCTTCAATTTTAAGAAAATTTTATGGTTTCATTATTAATTTTAACGAAATTTATCTCGTTAACTATCCAACGACTTATACCATACTCAATCTTGACTGAACCACTATTAACGGTTAAATGGCTGATTGGATGATCCCGTCAATAAGACCATAAAAGTTCTCTTAGTTTTAGCCTAGATATTCTGTAAGGTCATGGTCTACTTGTCAAGTCTTAGAGTCTAGAAATTTCACATTAACATGCCAGACACACATCATATCCTCTATCTTTAACTAATACAATGGAGTAAAAGGTCATGTATAATGGTAAAAACCTCATTTAAAATCTTTATGTAATACATTAGCTTTTTTAGTGCCTCTCTCCATTAAGAATCTCTTTATATTATCTAAAGGTTTGCATTTATGGTTCATAGATGCCATGCCAACTTATTCTTTTTTCTTATTTTTTGAAGAAATATCATATTAGTTTATTATGTCATTTTTTTTTTAAAAAATGAAAAGAAAAAGAAGAAGTTGAACCAACTTTTTGGGTCCTCATGAAGAACTCTAGATTTTATAAGAGCATGTATATATTTGATAGCATCCTCTATACAAGAACTTGCAATTTGAAGTTCCACACTATTATAGATTGATCCTACAAAATCAAGAGTCCTTCATAGTGAACTCAAAAAAAAATTTTTTTTTACTTTTTAGATTTTTGATAAATGTCAAAATGAAATAAATAAAAAACTATTAAAACATTATAATAAATAAAGAATTAGTTGATATGGTACCTAAGAACTCTAAATAAAGGACCTTTTGGATAATGTAGAGCAATCTTTTAGGGGAAGAAGTCCAAGGCCAACATGGTACTTGAGAACTTTAAAATGAGCCTAGTATGGATTAGAGAATCTAAGCAATTTGCAGATCTAATCAATTGATATGACACACGATGAAAAGAAATAACAACGAACAATCTTAAAAAGAAAACTCAATCTTATTCAAAAACTCAATTCGTCTCAAAGGTTAATACAATGTTCATGAGAGCAAAAACAAGCATAAAGTTGCTAAACATATCACTAATAACCCCTTTATATCCCCACAAGTCGAGTAAGAGCAAATATCAAAAAAACTACAAGACAAACAAATAAAATAGGAAACAAAGACTTTAAACAGTGCAACAACAAGGGTGGGTATCGCCCTATTGATCACGGCTGTGATCCCCTCAAACCAAAAATTCTCCTTTGCAATCAACTCGTCATAGCAATGTTTTGCTTAGTTACAACCAATGTCATGTTGAACTTTATGTTCACAAATGATTTTGATGAGAATAATTATTTCACAATTAATTATTTAAATATCCTTAATTATTTAAATACTTAAAATATTTATATATATATGCTTTGTATTTGTTCTGCTATTATTTAAGTTTTTAACAGAACAAAAAGTTGAAGAAAAGTCAAGACAAAGCTATCGAGCCCAGTAGAAGAAAGGTAGAGGCACTATTCATCAGATAAAGATAAAAGACTGAGTTTTGGGCAAAACTATGAAGTCAAAGGCTAAAGTTTTGGGCAAAATCGTGAAGTCAAGGGCTGGAGTTTTAGGCAAAATCATGAAGTCAATGACTAAAGTTTTGAGCAAAATCATGAAGTCAAGGCCTGGAGTTTTGGGCAAAATTTATGAAGTCAAAGGCTGAAGCTTAGGCCTCAACCTCAGATCTCGACTTCAAAAATTTTGCTCTCAACTTTAGAAAGAAAAGAGTTGTTGGAATGCATTTTATGCATTTGTCAGACACATTTAATGCTCTTTCTCTGCTTTTGAATTTTACACGTTTTTAAAACGTTAAGTTCATTAAAAACAAGTATGGGCTGTCAGAAAATTTTTGATAACGGGCAAATTTTTATCAAAAGCTATAAATAGAATTTTCCTCCTCTCTTTGAAAAAAAAATTCCAAAATTTTTAAAACACACAGTAAAAACAAAGACAACGTTCTGTAAATTTTTTTTTTACTTATGTTTTTGTTCTCGCTCTCTTTAATTTGAATTTTTTTTAAGAGAACAAGTAGTGCTATGTTTCTAAATTTGCTGATACACTCTAAATGAGAGTTTTTGAGCACTGTTTAAGATTTACAAAAGTTGATTATCTGCTCGTTTAAGGAGCTCAGTTTGTAAAAGGAATTTGTAAAATTCCTAAAGTATTTTCTGTTATAAATATGCTCAAATAGGAGCATTTCTTTGTAAAGGAAATTTGTATATTTCCTTAAGAGCCTTTCACTTTGTAAATCTTCTCATATATGAGATGTTTGTAAAAAGTCCTCAAATGAGACATTTGTAAAAGAAGTCCTTGTGTGAGGCATTGAGAAAAGTCCTTGTAGAGACAAAGAGAAGTCCTTCGTTGAAGGCAAAGAGAAATCCTCAATGGGAGGCATTTGAAGTCTGGTCTGGAGTTACCAGCATTGTCCTAATTGCGATTAGGCAGGAAGTCTTCAGTGGAAGGCATTTGAAGTCTGGTTGTGTGTTACCAGCACAACACTTGATTTATCAAGTGGAATTCCTTTGTGAAAGGCAATTGTAAAATTCCTATTGTGATAGGCAATGTTCTAATTCCTCATCTAAGGGGTATTGATTTTGGAATAATCAATATAGTGGTAGAAGTCCTCTTTGAGGCATTTGCTCCGTGAGAGTAGGCAGTGGGTCGAACTCCACGTTAAATCCTTGTGTTGCTTCTCTTTCTCTCTCTATGTACTTCTTTATCTCTGCTTATTTGTTAATTAGTTTTAATTTTTTTTATTCCGCTGTATTTGTTTGTTTAAGTTTTCTCTTGTCTAATCTTAGTTAATAATTCTGGTTTGATAAAACAGAAAGATTTGTAATACTTAATCACACCCCCCACCCCAACCCCCCCACTCCCCCTCCCTTCCCCCCCCCCCCCCCCCCCCCCCCCCCCCCCCCTCTCCCTCCCTACTCCTAAGTATTCCTTGTGTATTATTTCTAACATGTCATAGGCATGATGACACCCCCGTTACCTCCTCTGATCTCCAGTTCTTTTGATGATGACGTGATAATGCCTTTGATCACGAGCGCAATTCCCATCATGGTATGGATTACAGGCTTGATCTCTTTGAATAATAAATTTTTAATGCTTAAGCACATCAAATTAGATCCTATTCCAAACTTTATAGTCCAATTCATTATCGTTTAGGTCTTTCATAAGGATCATTTTAGCCAAGTTCAACAAGCCCTTAGCTTAAGTTTAGATTATCAATCCATGCAACTCATGATTCCTATCTGAGGCTTAGAGCATATGTCTTAAAAAACTTTGTTACAATGATGAAAAAATTTAAAAGGTAGGTTATTTACATGGGAAATCATGTTAAAGACATCCATTATGCATCCCTTAATAGATATCTTATTTTCATTCCAACAATTTCTTTATTAATTTTTAATTAATTATATGATGTGTAAGGTGTCTAATAGCTTTTATGCTACCATTATATTTTTACTGTATTACAATTTAATTCCCTTTTTCATTTCTAACATGAAGTGAATGGTTGTTAGCTTGTGGTATGATGTTACAATCAAACAACTTAGATTCGAACAACTAAATCCAACAACAAATGAACAGTTCAGATCTATAACAAAACAGCAAGAATCTACACTGGATAGTTCAGATCCAAACAAGAACAGCTCAAATCTATATCAGGACAGCAAGCATCTACATCTAGACATACCAGGTTTAGGGGAAAGTCTAAGTGGCTTAAAGATTACACAACATAAAGAAACATGTACACTTTACAAAATACGGATTTATACACACCTGAATCTATTGTAATAGCTGTCGTAACTGAAATAATTTTAACTATTGTGCATGTATAAATACAGTTGATGAATGGAAAAGGGGTTTTATCCCATCTTACAGAAAGTATTGTACTCTAGAGTTGGAGGCTTCCTCAAATAGCCATAGTTACTATCTTGTTACCTACAACACGAATAAAGAAATTAGGTTACAAACCCTAAACACGAGAGGAAAGGAAGATAGGAGAGTTAGGGTTAGAAACTTGGCTTTGTTATAAGTGACGAAGAGAGAGAAAAAGAGGGCTTAAATACCCAATACCAGTAGTCAGGCTATAACATTTGGTGCTCTCGTCCCGACAATTTTCTTACAGTTTAGTCATAGCTCCTGTTACTCGTTCGCATGAATCCATGGATGTAATGAAGCAGATACTGATTGCCATTCAAGATAGCTTAAGTAAAATTAATGACAAAATAGAGAAATCATAAGTGAATCAGAATCTTTCTGGAGCCAATCATGGTAGTCCTCTTGATCAAGATTCATCATTTTCAGACCATAATAGCCAGTATTGGAATTTATTGAAAGGAATCAAAGTAGAGGTTCGAAAATTTTCGGGCGAGGATGTTTTAGGGTGACTTTTTGAGGTCGATCAATTTTTTGTTTTCCATCAAATTCCTGGCAAACAGAGGATTACCATTGCCTCTTTTGCTTTGGAGGAAGATGCTTTAAATTGGTATAAGTGGATGTTCCTCAATAAACAACTTAGTTCTTGGTCTAAGTTTACAGAAGCCCTTCAAAAAAGATTCGGTCCATCTGGGTATGAGGATGTTCAGGGCATGCTTGCTAAACTAACCCAAACATCCTTTGTCTCACATTATCAGTCATGGTGTGAGGAACTTTCCAACCGTACCTTAGGATTGTCTGAGTCATCCCTTATTGGTTGTTTTATTTCAGGATTAACTCCAACCTTGAGACGAGAAGTTCAAATTTCTAGACCCAGAGATTTAATACATGCAATTTGGTTAACCAGAATGCATGAAGACAAACTTAAGGAGCAGTCAGAAGGTTTTTGAACTTTTAAACCCTTTAAACCCAATTTTTCCACATACACTTTCCCACCATTGTAATTTTCAAAACCACCAATTCTAAACACATCATCCCCTGTAGGTTCTACTTCTACTTCCTTACCTATTAAATGACTCACTCCTGCAGAAATGCAAGCTAGACGAGACAAGGGACTCTGCTATAACTGTGATGAGAAATTTCATAGATTTCACAAATGTAAAGCAAAATTTCTTTTGCTTCTGTCAGATATTAAAGAAGAGGATGAGGTACAAAATATTTCAGAATTAGATAAGGAGAGTGATATGCATTGCACTATCAGTTACCATGCTTTGAATGGGGACATGTTTCCTTGAACACTTAGATTTCAAGGTACTATTAATTCTCGTAAGATTTCTATACTTGTTGATTCTGGTAGTACTCACAATTTTATGCATAATAGAGTTGCCAATCATTTAGGTTTTAAAATAGTTCCAACATCACAATTTCATGTCATGTTAAGCAATGGTCAAAAACTTAAATGTCAAGGGCAATGTAAATTTGTTCCAATGAATATTCAGGACTTTAATTTTCAAGATACTTTTATATTTTGGATATTCAAGGAGCAAAAGTGGTTCTCGAGGCTTAGTGGCTCCAGGTTTTAGGGCCTATCACAATTGATTACAATGGTCTCATCATGACCTTTTCTCATTTGGGATCTCAGATTACCCTAGTGGGTGATCCATCCATTCCAGCACAATTGATTTCTCATAATCAATTAAGGCGGCTCTTTAAGGTTTAAGCTGTAGCTTCTTCCTATACACTTATGGCTTAGATGGACACTATTTCAGTGAATACCACCAACAATAGTTCCATTGAAGAACTATTGGGTAGATTTTCATCAATATTTGAGCCACCATCATCATTGCCTCCATTAAGATCCATTTAACATCATATTCATTTAGTAAATGGGGTTGAAGCAGTGAATGTAAAGCCTTATCGATATCCCCATTTTCAAAAGGAGGAAATTGAGAAACAAGTCCTGGACATGATGGAGCAAGGCATTATTCAATGTAGTCATAGTCCTTTTTCTTCTCCAGTCTTATTGGCTACGAAAAAAGATGGATCTTGGCGTTTCTATGTGGACTATAAGGCACTTAATCAGGCTACTATTAAAGATGAATTTCCTATTCCCACAATTGGACTCAAGATCTGGTTACCATCAGATTCAGATGGCTCCATCTGATATTTTAAAGACTGCTTTTTGCACTCACGAAGGACACTATGAGTTCCTTGTGATGCCTTTTAGCCTTAACAATGCTCCGGCCACGTTTCAAGCCATGATGAATTCCATTTTTAAAACTTTCTTACTAAAATTTCTAATTGTCTTTTTTTATATGATATTCTTATCTATAGCAAGTCTTTGATAGAACATCTTGCACACTTAGAAACAGTGTTTTCTACTTTACAAGCTAGCATTCTTTATCTTAAAAAATCTAAGTGTGCCTTTGGTCAAATTACTATTAAATATTTGGGACATGTTATCTAGCCATGGGGTACAACCGGATCCAACAAAGGTGGCAACAGTTTAAGATTGGCTAGTTCCTATATCTTTGAAATAGTTAAGAGCTTTTTTGAGGCTTTCGGGCTATTATAGAAGATTCATCAAATTTTATGCTTCAATTGCTAGCCCGTTGATGGATTTATTAAAGAAAGATGCTTTTCAATGGTCTTAGAGGCTCAGTCTGCCTTTGAGTCTCTCAAACATGCTTTAGTCACAGCTCCTATACTTGGTTTACCAGATTTTTCTAAACAGTTTGTTATGGAGACAGATGCCTCAAGGTCAGGCATTGGAGCAGTATTATTGCAGATTGATAAACACATTTCTTATTTCAGTAAGAAATTGCTACTCCATATGACTAAAGCATCAGCTTATGTTTGGGAATTGTTTGGAGTGGTGGAAGCAGTTAAGAAATGGCGACAGTACTTACTTGGAGCCCATTTTGTTATAAGGACAATCATCGAAGGGACAGATCATCGAAGTCTTAAAGAGCTTCTCACTCAAGTTATTTCTACTCCTGAACAGCACAAATACTTAACTAAGCTTTTAGGGTATGATTATACCATTACATACAAATCTAGACAAGACAATATTGTAGCTTATACTTTGTCTTGTTAATATGATGGTATTCTTATGCAATTGGCTACTTCCATACCCTTATTGCACATTTCGGATACTATTAAACAAGAATATACCCAACTTCCAGCATTTATTGATGTGATCTAGCAGTTGGATCAAGGTCAACACCTAAAGTGGCCATTGAGATGGCATCGTGGTTTATTGTACAGCAAAGGCAGATTGTTTTTGGTTCTTACTTCTCGGTTGATTCCTATTATTTTACAGGGATTCCATTCGACTCCAGTATCAAGCCATTTTGGCATACTCAAGACTTATAAAAGGAGAGCAGCTCAATTTTACTGGCCTAGTATCAAACATGATGTAGAATTGTTTGTTCGAGATTGTGCGGTCTGTCAAAAAACCAAGTACTCTACCCAAAAACCAGCTGAGCTATTGCAACCATTGCCAATACCCGAGCAAATTTAGGAGGATATTTCTATGGACTTTATCACTTGTCTTCCTAAGTCCAATGGGTTTTCTGTTTTTTTTGTGGTGGTGGACAGGTTATCCAAATATTGTTATTTGGAGCTTTGGATTCCAATTTTTCAACTACTAAGGTGGCTTAGTTATTTATACAACTGGTGGTTAAGTTGCATGGATTCCCAAGATCCATTGTTTCGGATAGGGATCTGTATTCGAGCAATTTTTGGAAGGATTTATTTCGTTTTAGTGGTTCTAAGTTCTTATAGTTCAGCTATCACCCTCAATCCATGGCAACTAAGTTTTAAAAGAACAATCCAACAATATTTGAGATGCTTTGTTATGGATGTTCCTTCCCATTGGTATAAATTCTTACCATGGGCTGAGTTCTCTTACAATACATCTGAACATGAAGGAGCTTCTACGACTCCTTTTGAACCAGTCTATGGACGAAAACCTCCTACTATTCCTATGTATGTTAGAGGAACTTCTTCTTTGGAAGCAATTGATATGGAGCTGTCTACTAGAGATCGGATTCTATCTATCTTGCAGACCAATCTTAAAGATGCTCAACATCGAATGAAGCATTTTGCAGATAAGCAAAGTACTGAAGTCACTTTTGCTATAGGGGATTGGGTTTGTGTGAAATTAAAACCCTACAAGCAGACTACAGTATCGGGTACTATTCATCACAAGCTATCACAAAGGTTTTATGGTCCATTTTGTATTGTTAAACGAATAAGACTCACTGCTTATCAAGTGGAACTACCTCAAGGTGCTATAATACATGATGTTTTTCATGTATCTTGCTTACGTTTAGCTCAAGGTTCAATTGATGCTACTCTAGCTTTACCATCAGGATTCTATGATGATCATCCTCTAATCCAACCTTTGTATATTTTGGACACACGTTTAACTTTACAACACGGATCAAAGGTGGCTCAGATACTAGTTCAATGGGATGGGTTACATTAGAGGATGCTACTTGGGAGGATTTTTCAAATTTTAAACGGATCTATTCACTTTTGACCTTGAGGACAAGGTCTTTTTCCAGAAGGGGAGAAAGTTGTTACAACGAACAACTTAGATCCAAACAACTAAATCCAACAATAAATGAACAGTTCGGATCTACAAGAACAGCAAGAATCTACACCTGGACAGTTCAAATCCAAACAAGAATAACTCAGATCTACATCAGGACAGCAAGCATCTACATCTGGACATATCAGATTTAGGGGAAGCAAAGTGGCTTAAAGATTACACAGTATAAAAATACATGTACACTTTATAAAATACGATTTGTACACACTGAATCTATTGTAACAGCTGTCATAACTGAAGTAGTTTTAACTACTGTGCATGTATAAATACAGTTGATGAATGAAAAGAGTTTTATCCCATCTTCATAAAGTATTGTAATGGAGTTGGTGGCTTCCTCAAATAGCCATAGTTACTATCTTGTTACCTGCAAACACGAATAAAGTAATTAGGTTACAAACCTAAACGAAAGAGGAAAGGAAGAGAGGAGGTTAGGGTTAGAAACTTAGCTTTGTTATAAGTGACGAGGAGAGAGAAAAAGGGCTTAAATACCCAATACCAATAGTCGGATTATAACATATGATATATAGCATGATAATGTTCTTCAATTATTTTCTTTTATAAATCTCATTCACATCTCCTTCATCCAACAATTCAAATTGAAATTAAACTTAACTTATGAGCGCTATAGAGATAAGTTTCAATGCTTAGCAATGGTAAGGGCAGTCCAACTTGTGTAATTATAAAGCAACTTTTTGAAAAAGTGGATCTCTTAATATTTATTTTTTTAAGTTCCATTAGTATTGGATTAAAGATTAAAATTATCAAAATTTTAACCATCTTATATACATTATTATATATCATTTTTTTTTTATTTAATTTCAGTTATTGATTATACTAACAGTATTGGAAAGAAGGTAAATTAATAAAAATTATAAAATATATATATTATATAATATTAGATTATCTCAATGACTCTCGCCAATGTTTTTGGCAGAATACATGACCCCTGTCAATAGCGTTGCTTCTAGGAAGAGATCGATCTCTCTAGATTTTTATTATAAATGTCGATCCTGGTCTTTTTTTTTTATTTATTTATCAATAATGGAATCATCATATAGTGATTTTTAATTGAATATTGTAAATTTTTATAGGATTATTTCAAAATCACTACATCAATTTTGAGTTTTTATTCCAATTTCTTACTCAAAATTTTAAATCATTAGAATTGATACCTAATTGTGCATCGCTTGTAATTGTTACTCATATTCCAATAGGTATTTGCCATGTCATCTTTATCAATATGATGGAAGAAGTAAATATATAAGTTAAAATGTTTTATTAAGCACGATATTTAGTAATTCTAAACAGTAGTTATAAAATTTGATAAGTAAATATTCAACGGATACGATATTTAACAAATTTAAACTTTATGTATGAAATAAAAAAATAAAAAAACATATTTGTAATTGAGATAATAAACATAGTATTTTCAACAGTATAGTAAATTTTAATAAATGAATATGACATGCTACTTTGGACATTTACTTTTTTTGGTCGGTCCATGTTTAATGTCACTATGTTTTCAATCTTATAACTATTGTCAAAGCACTTATCTTGTGTTTAAGATGTTGGATTATTCCTAATCAGCAATTGCTTTTGATTCCCTGATTCGTTTTTTGCTCCTAAATGTTGAAGCACGACTGAGAATATTCCCATCAAATAGACAGAACGAGACAAACATGATAATTTTTTAATCCCTCCATGATGAAGGACCAAAATGCTTTCTTTTATCATTGCAATTGTCTAATCAAAAATTTTATTCTACATCTACATGAAAGATCCAAAATATGCAAAAGTAATTAAAACTTTGTCGCATGTTGACGGAAACAAAATAAGGATTAACAGAGAAGTTTGATTGCTTCTTTTTCTGCCTATATTTTGTGCTTTAGCGGAAATTGATTCTCTCAATTTATCTTCCTTTTGTTTTTTTTTTTATTATTTATCCTTTTGAAAATGTAAAAATGATATTTCCCAGAAATTAGAAATTTAGAGCTCCAGTTTATGTCCATTCGACCAAAGTGATTTTTCATTTTAATTTCTAGCAGCCACAAAAGCCAATTTATCACTTCTCTTTGCCCCTACCCCAAGTTTTTTTATCTTTCTACGTTTTTGTTTTATTTCCTTATTTCTTGCGTTTTAGTAATGTTAATATCAAAAAAACATTAGAACCTTATTGTATTTATGGATTTAATCATAGTATCAAGGAATATATTTAGAAGTACAGCAATCACAAAAGTTTCAGTTTATGGCAATGAAGCTCTAACTCCATGTACAACGATTAGATATTGGATCTTGAAATTAAAAAAAAAAAAAATTATGTTACTCTTAAAACCATATTCAAATCAATTAATGCAACCCTCTATTTAGAAAAATGACATTACTATATCAATTTTTCGAGTGGGATGTACTGGTTGTAATCCATATTCCTTCGTTGTAATGGTTTAAAGAGCTAATAATAACTTATTTTTGTGGCAAATAATAAGCAAGCTTGAAATGCCAATTTTCTTATTTTGTAGAGGAAATAGTAACGCACTTTTGTCACACGATTATGTGAAGAAAAAACAAAATGAAACCATTCTTTTTAAAACAAAAGGCTTGAATTCTATCGACTCAGCATGATGGAGATTAAACCAAATAATTGGCCACATTAAACATAGAAAAATAAATAAATAAACAAAGAGAAATAGAGTGGCTAAAGAAGATGTGCCCTTTGTGCTATGTCATATCATCTCAGGATTATCTTGATTATTCTAGGCTATCCTATCTAGCATAACTCCACCAAGCAATTGATAATTTTTAAATTAGGATTTATTTAGTGAAAGCAAAATAGAATTAATAATTAATTATCAATAATTAGTGAATAATAAATTATGAAATTTTCAATATTGTGCATTAAAAAATAATAAAAATTTATAATAATTAAACAAATTATTATAATGATTACATAAGTAATGATTATTGGTGATAATTACACAAATAATAAATAGTGCGATAATTATACATAGGTAGTCAAAAAAAATCTATTAATATTAATAAAATAAGTACTTATTAATTGATGTAATCATTAATAAAAATTTTATCAAAAAGAAGCTTCTATATTATATTTGAAAAGTAATTCATTAACAGTAAATAACAATTAATTAATAAATAATTACAGTACAAAAAAATTTTTGAATCAATTATAATATCAATATTAGTAGCGTGCGTGCTCACACACACACATATTTATATGTTTTGAATCGACATATTAAATGAAAGAAGTGAATTTCAATATTTTTTATTTTTTTATATGATATTTGTATGAACCTAACAATAAAATAATACTATCCACATTTTGTATTAATTAATTCAGGAGTTCGTACCGTTTCATCAATAGAACCTTTAAATCAATAATATAACTATTAAAATAAATAAAATAATTGAAATAATAACAATTTTAGTGAATCGATTATGATTAAATATGATGTGAACCGTTAGATAATGATGAGATCATAGAATTTCCTTAATCAATCACATAAACTAAACAATAAACCCACATTTTCTTTTTTCCTAAATTATAGCTAAAATCCTTAAGAACCTAACTGCTGCTTAGTATCTAACAATTTTATCATAATCTTATCAAATTTAGCTCTTCTCTTGTATTTCACGGACGAATATATTTTGTGAATGACACGACATGAGCATGACAGATTAACGTGGCACTTGTCGTTCCCATATAAGAGTAATGATTATGCATGGTACTTTCTAGAAGAAACCCACTTCTTGTCTATATTTGAGTCCACCAGGCTGAAATTTCTTATGTCTAATGATAGCAGCTAGAGTGGAATATCGATTCCCTACTTTTATTCAAAAAGCACTTTTACCATATATGGATAATTTTCAATATTACAATCAACCTTTAATTGCCATGAAATCACAAAACAAATAGGACAGTTTTTAACTCTTAAGCCACAAACACTGCGGTAAAAAAAAAAAAAAAAAAAAAAAAAAAAAGAAAAAAATATTCATTTCCTACAACATACCAACACTGCCGTCGGAATGAAAGAAATAGAAAGGAAAGCATGGCAAGGGAAAGAACTATAAAGAAAATATTTTAATTTTGAGTTAATGTTTCGAATAGTACCTCATCCTTAACCAAATATATTTAAATTTTAAAATTGATTAATTACTATATGAAAAAACTTTTCATTTATGTCAATAATACATCTGTCAAATTTTTTTAAGTACTAAATTAATCAATTTTAAAGTTAAGACATTAAATTGATCGATTTCAAAATTTAAATACCTAACTATATTTTTTCAAAGTTTATGTACTATTCATGATATTATTCCTTAAATTTTATTATTTTGTTCAAAAAGAAAAACAATAGAGGAAGGAAAATTGAAAGGATGAAAAAAAATATTTGTTTTCCTTCCAAAATGGAGATAAAAGAAGATGAAAGGAGGAAAAAATGTGTAAATATATTTAATCTGCATCTATATTTTATCTATTTGATCTTTTTATGAGAACCGTTAAATTTTTTTATATGTATTTATTTCTTGATAAATATTTTTTATAAAAAAGTTTGAAAAAAAGTACATATATCTACCAAAAAAATTAACCAAACTAACCCATAGTGACTTATCTATTGCTTCTTTTTCCTTTTTATAATTGTTTTTTTTAGGGGTATATTAATAATTTTAGTTTATTCATCATTTATTCATTAGTAATGATTACTTTTCATTTCATTTTCGTTCCTTCCTTTAATCAAATAATTGAAAGGAATCCAACATTCTCATGATTTCTTCCTCTCATTTTATTTCCTTCCATATTCATTTTTTTTTTTCTATTTCTTCCAAAGTCTAAGAGTGAAAAAGTATATATCACTATTATTTCACGTACAACCATATTTGTAAAATATAAAAAGTAGAAATAAATGAGTACAAAAAGAGCAAGGTATGAGATCTAATGTATATCCTATCTTGTCGTATATATTCTTAAATCTTAGAGAAAAAATCTATTTTATCGAACTTTATAATCATTCTAAAACCTTATTAAATTTTGTTATATATCATATCATGTAGAATTAATAAAATTGTCAACCACACTTTTATAATATTAAAATTTTCTATAAAATGCAAATACACTCCCTTGAATTTGCTCAATAAGTGTTTCGTTTCCTTATCTTTAAAACCGTGCATGTGGACCAAGAATCTTTTAAAATGTCCATTTAGACCAACAAAGTAGTAAAAATGCATATTTTTGCAGGATTTGAAAGTCTAAGTGTGATTGTAAAAATAAGATAGCCAAGTATATATGAAACAAGATAAGAGGGTGTATTTGCAAATTACCATATATGCATCCTTTATATTTATTTTTAATATTTATATATTTTGGTCAACAATTATTAGTTTTAAAAATCAATTTTTTTTTTTCATAACACATTGTAGGTTATATTAATAGTTAAATTTATTGGAGGATGACAAATACATCTAAGGTCAATTTTTACTCCTAATAGTCTTATAGTATTAGTATATGTTTTTTTTACAAAGCTTTCACTTCCCATAAGAATATTTAATAGGAAAATCGTGATGGTACAATAAAGATATAAAAATTATAAATTTATAAGGAAATTAAATTCATATTCTATTTTTTATTCTTTATTTTTTTTACTTTATGTATTTTTGTTATACGTTGTATCTAAACATATTTAATATTATTTTATTATATTACATAATTAAATAGATGTAACACTATTATCCAATTAAATTGATTAATATGTCCTAATTATAAGATAAGATGTATGTAGAAAGATGAAAAATTCAACAAAAACAAAAAGTCTTATTTCTATAGAAGTTTAAAATAAAAAAACAAAGATAAGGATAACCATAATAAGGTAGGTTAAAGTACAAGACCTTACAATCCACAAGTTTCTAAATTTTGGAGTCAAAACCTATTCTATGACACCCAAAAATTGATCTTGACCTTGTATCCAGTAAAACCTAACAGGTATAAGATTTTGTAGGGGTTTAATGCTGGTCATGTGTGTATTCTGTGATTTTACACTTCAATTGACCTTGGAAAAGACCTAATTTAGTGACATGTGGAGAGCTGTGATTGGGAAGGAATGTGAGAGGAAGAATAAACAATTCTCAGTAGCTCTCAATTTGTATGTGTAATAGTAAGTTCAATGCTTTAATTTTCTAGAGTATGATTTTTGTAGAACAATAGTTTTCTTCTAAAGTTTTGTTCTTGCACAAATGAAAAGAAAAAAGCATCGATATATAAATTTTAGAGTATATTCTCTTTGGTCAAATGACTTTAGAGACCAACAAATAAGATGAGCTCTTGATAATGTCCGTTGGATCATTTCGAAGATCAACGAACAAGATGTTTTCATACATTAATATAATTCATTCTTTTTGGGGACCTTAATGGATATGAAGTTATTTAATGGGCTTCTTGTGCTGCTGACCCATTATAATTTGTTCTATTCTTATAAGCTTATTGAGAAAGATTGAAAGAGGATGAATTAGTCCAGTGATCTCTATTTTAAGTCAATCAAGTTAAATATCCCTAGTGCATGCTATTAAATGGGTCTAACTCCTTAGACACTATCACTAGCCCAAAAAGTAATTCAATGAGGAAAAATTTTGGCTAAGTCAAGGGCCAAAAGATTCTAATATAGCTAATTATGAAATTTGTAAATTTTTCTATTATAAATTTTAATATAAAATTTTGATAACCAGAACATGTTAATTTTTTCACAATATATCGTCTTCATTCAAATCGTGTAAAGTTACAATCTCCACGGGTTTAGAAAAGTAACATTACAAATTTATCTCAAATATAATATCCTACAACATATTATGAATGAAAGTTGCATTACAAGACAAAAGTGAAATAAATTGTTGGTAAAGAAGACACACCCTCTATTTATGCTAAACTTACAATCTATTATAAAGTCTAATCCACTCACTAAAATTATATAATAACAAATCTGTTACGGTAATATATAAATACAAAATGTCATCAAATGCAACATGAAAAGTAGAAAATAGAAATGTATTATTGACACAATTGAGAGAAGGAAGAAATGAAGCATTAAATGTTTTAGGGTTTTTCTGCAATAATAAGTTTAAACCATAGATATATAGCATTATTTTATGTTTATTATATAATAACTTTTATAAAGTGAGTGCAAGTTACGAGATCCATGCAAGGCATTGACTAATGTCATACTTTATAGAAAAATATTTGAAAAAAAATTATACTAAGAACTTACCTTGTGACAATGATTATTAAAATTGAGTCAACTAGCAGTTATGCGTAGATACATCCATCAGATTGACAATTTTATCTATGACCTTTAATTCGAACATAAAACTTATTAGATAAGATATTATAAAGTACATGGTACCATAGAGTTATCTATTAATTCTTAAAATTATTGAGTCTTTTATTTATTTCTTTATTATTATTCTTTATCAATTAATACAATCTATTACCAAAAAATTTTATAATTATTGGAAAATTCTATAGTCTCACCATTAATTTTGATGGAACCGGTCCTATCACTATCCAACAACTCACACCATATTTAACTGTGATAGATTTATTAAAATAGTTAATGTTCCATTTACCATATTTATTTTAACGGTTAGATTAATAGCAAGACGTTTCCAGTGATGGTACAATAAAAACTCTCGTACTTTTCACTTTTCGGATGGACTTGGCTTAAGTTACGTACCTGTGACCTTAAATAGGATGTGATCTGGTCAATCGGTCATGTCCATATAGTGACCAAATTCAGAAAGAAAACCTACTAAAATACGATAAAGTTATCACAATAGAATAAGGTCAGGACATACCAGAAAAAAGACCAAAATTACGATAATACAATAAAATTACGAGATAGAAGATATCATGGAAAAGTTACTTACCAGAATAAGACTCTTCTGCCACAATAGAATAATGTTACGACAATATCATAAAAGACCAAAACTACCAAAATAAACAAAATTACGAGATAGAAGATATCGTATGTAAGTTACTTACCAGAATACGACTATTTTACCAGAATAGAACAATATTACAACATACTAGAATATGACCCAAACTAACAGAATACAAAAAAGTTAGGAGATATAGAAGATATCGTAGAAAAGTCATTTACCAGAATACGACTATTTTACCATAGTAGAGCAATCCTACGACATACCAAAAAAAGATCGAAACTACCAGAATATAATAAAATTATGAGATAGAAGATAAAGTAAAAAAATAACTTACTAGAATATGAATATTCTACTATAATAGAACAATCTTACGAAATACTAGAATATGATTGAAACTATCAGAATACAATAAAATTACGAGATAGAAAATAAAGTATAAATATTATTTACTAGAGTCCTACTGCCACGATCTAATCATGCCCATATAATGGTCAAAAATCGCATCTTAAATTTAAGACAACATATAACGACCTAGGCCGAGTTTGATGCAGCACGGAAGCATTGAATAACAGAAATCAATTCAATGATTGATTTCAAAACGTGAACTTAATCACACAATTGCTAAGCAATTGCAAATTTAGAGAAAACTCTCTCAAAATAGAATTTCAAAAGTCATATCATATATCAAAAGTCTTACCTTTTTACAAAAGCCCTAAAGACTATTCATAGCATTACAAAGGAAACCCAAAAGACAGAATACTAAAAAACAAAATAATAAATGCAAATAATGACTAAAGGAAACCTAAAAGATAGAATCCTAAGAGTCAAAACTGATAATTAATGCTGGAAATAAAAGTTAGCAACCTATCATTAATGTTGGTGGTTTCTACACCCAAAAGTTGAAACTGTCAATAATAAATGTTGACTTTATATTGAGATTCTGCTGCTGCATTATTCTCTCCCACCTGCAAAGAACTCAACCTCGACCTCGGGTTCTCTTCTGGATATAATGATGCATCATCTGGATGGAAAGGATATAAGTCAGCCACATTAAAAGTCCTTGAAATAGCCATAGTTGCTGGGAGATCAACAACATAAGCGTCGTCATTGATCTTTTGTAGAATCTTGTAAGGTCCATATTTTCTTGGCTGCAACTTTTTATAAGAACCCATAGGAATTCTCTCCTTCCTAAGAAATATCATACCTAATCTCTGACCTCAAAGAGTTGTTGCTTCCATCGCCTATCCGCGGTTCCTTATACTTAGCGTTAGCCTTCTCAATCTTTGCTTTGACCTCCTCTGTGGTATTCTGTCAGTGCTCCACCATGTGCTTCGCCGGAATGCTATACTCAGCCATCTTCAGGAGCTTCACAAGATCCAAAGCATGCTAGGGAACTTTGGTATATACAATAGAAAATAGAGTTCTCCCAATGGTTCGATGGATGGAGTTGTTATAGGCAAACTCTGCTTGAGCCAAACACACATCCCATTGGCGAGGTGTCTCTCCACAAATAGTCCTGATGAGATTCCCTAGAGTCCAATTCGTAACTTCTGTTTGGCCATCTGTCTGTGGATGGGCAGTGCTGCTATAGTTCAGAGTGGAGTCAAATATGTACCATAAAGTTTTCTAGAAGTAACTGAGAAATTTGTTGTCCTTGTCAGATGTTATGGATTTGGGCCCTCTATGTAGTCTCACTACCTCCCTGAAAATTAGTTTGGCAATGGCATGGGCATCTGAGGTCTTCTTACAAGGGATGAAATGCGCTATCTTGGAGAACCTATCCACAACTACAAAAACTGAGTCAGCACCTCGTTGGGTACGAGGCAAACCAAGAACAAAATCCATGGAGAGATCATCCCATATATTCTCAGGTGCTAGTAGGGGTATATATAACCTAGTACTCTGAGACTGACCCTTAGATGTCTGGCCCATGTAGCATCTTTCAACAATCTTCCCTACATCCTTTCTGAGTTGGGGCCAAAAATATCGTTCGGCGACAGCAGCCATGGTCTTATCTCTCCCCAGGTGTCCTGCTAGAACCCCTCCATGAAGATCCCTAATCAACTTTTCCCGCAAAGAGGATCGTGGGATACATAGTTGATTACCCTTCATGAGATACCATCATGCACATGATAATCATCACAGGGTATCTAACTATTATACATGCCCCATACCCTACTAAAATCCTTATCGTCAACATAAAGTTCTTTCACCTATTCAAAACCCACAACTTCAGCACTAATCACAGCTAAGACTTCAGCTCTCCTACTCAAGGCATTTGCCACTTTGTTTTGGACTCCAGATTTATGCATGATTTTGAAAGGAAATCTCTGCAAAAACTGGATCCATATAGCATGCATGCCTTTGTTGATCCTGGTTGACCACTCAAGTGTTTTAGCGCTCCACAATCAGAATACAACCAAACTCTTTCCCTATAAGGTAATGTTCCTACCCTTAAAGCTCTCACCACCGAGAAAACTCTTTGTCATATGTAGACCAATTCTTTCTAGCATCACAAGTTTCTCACTGAAGAAGCTATTGGTCTTTCTTGTGAAAGTACTACCCCAATGCCTACTCCACTAGCATCACAATCCAACTCAAATAATTTGTCAAATCAGGTAATGCTAGTACTGGAGCACTACATAATTTTTCTTTCAATAGGGCAAACCCAGCCTCAGCCTCTCACTCCAACTAAATTCCCCTTCTTCAGGCACTCAGTCAATAGAGCAGCAATGTACTAAAGTACTAATGAAGCGTCTATAAAAACTGGCAAGCCATCAAGAAACTCTCTCAACTCTGTCACAGTCTTAGGAATAGGCACTCTCTAATTGTTTTTACTTTCCCATTCCACTGTGGTCCCTCACATAACCATAAATCCTAAAAAGCAACTTTTTTTACATAAAAATGCACTTTTTCATATTAGCATATAGTTTATTCTCCAACACCTTCAATACAATCCTCAAATGATCTATATGCTCCCCTTCAGACTTGCTATAAATTAAGATGTCATAAAGTACACTACTACAAACTTGCCAATGAAAGGTTTGAGTACCTGATTCATGACTCGCATAAATGTGCTGGGGCATTGTTGAGGCCGAATGGCATCACCAACCACTCATACAATCCCTCCTTTTTCTTGAAAGTAGTCTTCCATTCATCCCCAGGCCTTACCCTAGTCTGGTGATAGCCGTTTCGCAGGTCAATCTTGAGAAGATAGTAACTCCACTCAAATGGTCTAGCATGTCTTCTATGGGGGTATAAGGAACTTATAACCAATGGTGGTCTATTGATTGCCTAACTATCAACGCACATCCTCCAACTCCCATCTTTCTTAGGAGTGAGTATTGCTGGTACAGCACATGGACTAAGGCTATCTCTGATGAAGCCTTTCTCTAGCAATTCTTAGACCTTCTCCTGGAGGATTTCTGTTTTCTTGGGACTCATCCTATAATGAGGCAAGTTAGGAAGACTAGCCCCAGGTACTAAGTCAATTGGTGTTGGATTCCTCAAGGTGGAACCCTCAGGTAAGTCATCTGGAACCACCTCTCTGAAATCCTCTAAGACCTCCTTCACTGCTTCAGGAATATCGCTAACACTCTCCTCTTCTACTTTCAGCACACTTTTCACCACCAAGGCATGTACCACCTCGGTCTCCTTCATAACCTCCTCCATCTCTCTCTCTGAGTTCACAAGAGTTAGGAAAGATCACCCCTGTAGCTTAGCGCCTTTAAGGCGTGGCATTACCTTAAGAGGTAGCAAAGTATACCTTTTGTCATCCTTCTCTGACCTGTAGAGATTCTCTTTTCCCAAGTGTTGGGCATCCACATCAAACTGCCATGGTCACCCAAAGAGGAGATGACAAGTATCCATGTCTACTATGTCACAGTAGAAGTCGTATTTATACTTTCTAATGGGAAAGAGGATTCTACATCTCTCCACTACATCAATCCACTCCACCTCTTTAATCCATCCAATGGTATATGGATTAGGATGCTTCTCAACTAGCAACTGCAAATCCTAAACTACCTGCCTGCTAATAATGTTCTCACTGCTCCCACTATCCACAATTAGGTCAAATACTCTCCCACCAATCGTGCACCTAGTACAAAACAGCTGATGGCGTTGAGTATTACCCTCCTGCTTAGGTGTTAACACGAGCCTCCTAATAACATATGAGTGCCCATGCCCTTCATCCTCCTCGTCATAGTACTCTTCTTCCCGATCAGGATCATAACATATTTCATCATCTCCTTCACGCTCTATGATGTTCACAGTTCTTCTATTTGGGCATTCGTTGGATCTATGCCTGGTTGATTACAGCGATAGCATTTGCCCAAGATGGGTTTGGCATATGGGTTAGATTGTTTCTAACCTTCTCTGGATTCTATACGCCGTTTTTTCATAGTCTTTTCACCCTTATTCTCACCACTACTACCTGGCTTCTCTACAACACCCTTCTCTTTATCTTCAACCTCTTTACTCGTTCCACTACGCTCAGCCCTATCCATTCCATACCTATGCCCACCACCATCAAATCTAGTGTTTTTATCATTTAGCATGAGTTCAGCTCTCAATGCCATGTTCTTCGCTTCACTCATACTCCTCAACACCGTTACCCCAATTTTGTCCCTGATTTGCAACTTTAGGCCATCAACATATCTTGCCACTATTTCCCTTCACTCTCCCTCAAATCATTACGTTCTGCTAATCTCATAAATTTAGCAGTGTATTCATGAATAGATCGCAACTCTTGGCGACACCTTTTGAAAGTGTTTTGAAACCACCACTCAATTTTGATGAGAGCCTTTCATATATATATATATATACACAGATGGTATAAGAGAATAAATACACATAAATATTGATTACAAAATAAATGAAAGAATCAACCATTCAAACTCCTATAAATGATTGGTCAAAATGTGCATTTAATTGAGGGTCAAAGAATGCATTTATGGTACGCCTTAGATTAAGGCAGAAAATCCTCAACATCCCCCCTCCCCCCCCTCCCCCCCCCCCCCCCCCCCCCCCCCCCCGCACGTGCGCGAGCGCAGAAGCTAAGCGTCGGATTTGAGCAGACGTGAAGCTTGGAGCGGAAAATTGAAAAAGAGGCCGAGGCATACTTTTGGTGAAGATATCGGTAATATGTAAGTGAGAGGGCACATACTGAGTGCGAAGTTTACCATCAATAACAAGTTTACGAAGAAAATGGTAGTCTAACTCGACATGGTTGGCTCGCTTTTGAGAGATGGGGTTAGAACTCATAAAAATGCACTTTTGTTGTCATAGTGAAGAACAAGTTGGTGTGGAAGAGAAATTCTAAAGGTCACAAAGAAGATGCGTGAGCCAAAGAAGTTCAGCGGCAATGAGAGTAAGAGCACGATACTGAGACTCACAGCTTGAACGAGAAACAGTAGGTTGCTTCTTGGCATTCCAAGAAACCAAGTTGTTGCCAAGGAAAATAGAATAACCAGAAGTAGAGCGACAAGTGTCAGGACATCCTGCCCAGTCGACATCAGAGTAAGCAACTAAAGCACTAGAAGCAGCAGATGGACTAAAAGTGAGGCTAAAATGCAGTGTACCCTTAACAAAGCGAAGAATGCGTTTCACGGCAAGAAAATGGTCTTCGGTTAGAGAGTGCAGAAATTGACTGATAGAGTTTATGGTGTAAGCAATATCGGGACGCGTGATAGCTAAATACTGGAGAGCACCAACTGAAAGCGGTAAAAAGTGGATCCGAAAACAGAGGACCGCAGAAGACAGGTGCTTAGAGACAACCAGGAGTGTGAACAGGCTTGTTGTCAAGTAACTGAGCTCGTGTGAGAATATCCCTGCATATTTGAGCTGACTGATAAATAGACCATCAGTGATGGATGTAGCTTCTAGACCAAGAAAGTAACTAAGAGAACCCAAAACCTTAGTAGCAAACTCAGAATGAAGCTTACGAATAAATCTAATCAAGAAGAGAAGAGTTATTGACTGTAATAATAATTCATCACATAAAGGACAAATAAATAATGTCAAACTACTTGTGAAAGACAAAAAGTGATGTGTTGGCACGACTGAATAAAAATCAAGTTGATAAGAAAAGAGCTAAGTCGTTGAAACCAGGCACGAGGAGCTTGTTTGAGACCATAAGAGCTTCTTCAACTGACAAACATGATTGGGAAAGCGAGGGTCATATACCCGAGAGGTTGTTCCATAAATATAGGTTCAGTAAGAATGATCATTAAGAAACCATTCTTCACATCAAGTTGCAAGAGGCCATTTGTTGGTCACAGCAATAGAGAGTACAACACGAACAGTAGTAGCCATGATAACCGGGCTAAAAGTATCAGTATAGTCGAGACCAGTACCTGTGTATAGCCTTTGGCAACAAGGCGGGCTTGAGGAGCTCAATGGATCCATGAGCAAGTATTTGGTTCGAAACACCCATTTAGAGCCCACAATGTTTGTGTTGGGCAAGTCGAGGACCAAAATCCAAGTACGATTATTTTCGCAGGATTGAGCTTCTTCATCCAAAGCAGTGAGCCAAGCAGGATTCTTAGCAGCAGATTTAATCCTTTGGGCTCAGAGAATGCAAGGAGGGCAGAGAGAAGACTAGAGGATCCCCAAGAGAGCAAGATTTACTGGGTAGCGAGTTTGAAAATACCAGCTTTGGCTCGTGTAATCATGGGATGAGAGCATCGAAGTAGTCGTAGTAGGAGCAGAAATAGGCAGCTTGGTAGGAGCCAAGAGAAGCAGAGCTAGGATCTTAAGGGTGGCAAAGAGGACCTGCAAGAGAATTATTTGCGTGCGAAGACTCATCAGCTGGATCATAACAAAGACCACATATGATTATTTGGAGTGTAACAACTGGGGAAGGCGCAGATAAAGATGGAGCGTGTTGTAGGGAGAAAGACTTGGTTCCAGAAAATTTGAAAAGATGAAGGGTCAATATGTATGAGCCTGGGAGTATTCAAGAGGAAGTGAGT
The DNA here is from genome assembly GCA_024138025.1 of Combretum micranthum. Classification (NCBI taxonomy): domain Eukaryota; kingdom Viridiplantae; phylum Streptophyta; class Magnoliopsida; order Myrtales; family Combretaceae; genus Combretum; species Combretum micranthum. The sequence continues at coordinate 105,929 of JAMXBD010002533.1, forward strand.
TCATCAAATTGAGCATGTCAGGTGAAATAGATAATAGAGGTGGAAGGGTCAAGACAATGAAAGTGTTTTGAAACCACCACCACTCAATTTTGTGGTGAGAGCCCTTTCATTTATATATATATATATATATATATATATATTTTTTTTTTTTTTACAGATGGTATAAGAGAATAAATACACATAAATTATAGATTACAAAATAAATGAAAGAATCCACCATTCAAACTCCTAAAATGATTGTTAAATGGTGCATTTAATTGAGGGTCAAAGAATGCATTCATGTTACGCCTTAGATTAAGGCAGAGAAACCTCACCACCTTTGATACTGCTGAAAAAGTATTTGTTCATATCAGGGAAAGAAATTCACCTTTCATTAATTGTTTCATGCGAATCATGAACGTAGAGGATTCTTCCTTCTCTCAATTGTCACTCTTTACTCTCTCCACCATGTGAGAAGCACGCGCCTTCAATCTACATGCCACCGTCTTCACCCTACGCTCTTCTAGGACATCCTTATAGTCAAAATCTCTCACCTCTGCTACCAATCAAGGAAATCTTCGATATTAGAAGTACCAATGAAATAGGGAATCTACCTTTAGGAAATCCCCTCCATCGAATGATCATCATCATCCCAGTAACCCTTCGGTTCCTTCCTCCACCACTCCACCCCTCACAGTGTTGCCTCCTCTCATACATCAAATCTTCTTCCTAAAATCAATCATCAAAAAGTTGTGCCCTTCGATCTGCACGGATGGGTTGATTGATTGGGTTCTCATAATCGCTCTCGCCCTAGGTCTTCTACACCATCAATCCTACCCCTATTATTAGCGACCTCCATGGCGTCAAACCGATCGACCAAAGTTTCAACGAGTTTCTCTACCCGTCACTCAACTTTGATCCATGCATCCACCTCCATCCTTAAAACCGTTGGCCAGCCCTTGACTCCCACATCACAACATCGTCATGAGTGCGACTGCCATCAACGTCGTTGCCGGAAGACATCTTGCAGGAACTCACCTTACTCTGATACCAATCTGATGCAGCACGGAAGCGTTGAATAACAGAAACCAATTAAATGATGATTCAAAACGTGAACTTAATCACACAATTGCTAAGCAATGCAAATTTGGAGAAAACTCTCTCAAATAAAATTTCAAAAGTCATATCATATATCAAAAGTCCTATCTTTTTACAAAAACCCTAAAGACTATTTATAGCATTACAAAGGAAACCCAAAAGACAGAATCCTAAAAAACAAAATAATAAACGCAAATAATGACTAAAGGAAACCTAAAATATAGAATCCTAAGAGTCAAAACCGATAATTAATGCTGGAAATAAAAGTTAGCAGCTTATCATTAATATTTAGCGGTTTCTAAACCCAAAAATTAAATTATCAATAATAAAAGCTGACTTTATTGAGATTTTGTTGTACCATTAGAGTTTTTCCCTTCACTTTCACTTAATCAATAAACGGTTTACCACACCATCGTCCTTGCCCCTGTTGAGGAAGGCCACATAACCAATCAACCATTTATTTATAGTTACTTGCCATGGGTATACAATAACCTAAATTGTATGTGGATTCTGATTCTTTTCCTGCTCACTTTATAAACCAGACCTTCTGAAAACACGTGGATGAACTTTTCCGTTTGGCCATATATATATGCACTTGATTACGCTTGGCTTTATAGTTCCCTCCAACATTATAAAAATAATATTAATTGAGCTCAAGTTGACGGTATTTCACAGCACTAGTTAAGGAATTTTATAATAAAAAAATAAGGGCATGGTAATAAAAAGATCAAAAAAATTGTTATTTAAGTCCTTATGATTATCCATAAGACGTCCATGATTGTTTTTTTTCACATTAATCACGTCTACCATTGGAATAGTAGACAAAATATACTTTAAGTAGAGGTGGAGCCTACTTTCTTATCATTTTTGTATTTTAATTCAGGTTTATAGTCACCTGATAATATATCAAAATTATTTCGGTCAATTGTCACACTTATATCAAACTCTTCTATATTTACCACTTGGACATCTTTAAGACTGTTAAAATAGTTTAGGTATCAATATTTTCAAAATATAAAATGTAAACATCGTAAAGCTCCTCCTGCAATCTTATCAAATCAAGATTTTATATCAATATGTAAATTTTTTATTTAAACGGGCTAATAATCTATATTGATTTATTATTAAAACACCTAATTTCGAGAGAAAACATCCAATTCAATCAATGAATTGGTCTAAGAAAAAAAACTTTTTTTCTTTTTTTTCTTTTTTTTCCCCCTTATACAAAGGATAGGTATCTTACTATATTCAAAGAAAAACATTGAAATATCAACAATTGTTAAGTGGTGTAAAGATGTTATTTTGAAAGCTTAGGTTCTTTCTATGGTTCATATGGTTCTTGGGGGTCGAGCATATATGTTTAGTGTATTTCTGTTTATGCATACTTTTTTAAAATTCCATCTCTCTTTTTGAATGGAAAACATCATTATATGTAGTCTAATGGCAACGCTACAAGACAAGATAGTGCCGATTCTTATTCTTGGACTTAGTGGCGACGTGTTTTATCTACTGACATGACTTACCCTAACACAGAACTTCCATTAAAAAGTTCATCATCACGTTAAAAATGGACAAATAGTTGGATATTGTGAAATATAAAAATATAGGTCTGTGATCATTCCTTTGACCAAAGTTCATCACGGTTAAAAATGGACAAATATAAAAATATCTGTGATCATCATAAAGTTCATCATCACGCAAAACATTCATTTTAATTAGTTATTATGATAAATTTACATGTCCCACAATCTAATGACAAAAGAATCATAAAACCTATCAGTATTAATTATTGTATGCTAATAAGTTTTCAGGTCATCAAAGCATGTATTTATTTTCTTTTATAATTTTCAAATATATATATAGTAATGCTTCGAAACTCCACGCACCGAAGTATTGTTCGTTTTAGTCACATATTGCATAATTTTATCGTTTGATGCCAGCGTTTCCTAGGAGGTCATCTGTTCTAGAATTGCATTACTCAAAGATTGCATTACTCAAAGTACGCTTAACTTCAGAGTTTCGACAAACTCCAAGCAAACATCTTTATGACTAGAAAGCTCCATCATCTATATTTAAGTGGTATTGCATATACGAGTTCATAACATGTATGCTACTCTTATATAAAATAATTACCAATATACAAGTTAGATCAAATTAATTACCAATATACGATAACAAAATCACATTTGATGAACGGGACGTATTCTTTTATATGTAAATCGCAATATACACATACAACATAATGTTTCACTACGGTCGCTATATCATGTGTGTAAAAAACGATGTATGTATATCGCTAAAAGAATCGCAATACAGCATGTATATCGCGATTACCATCTCGATCTATGTATTTAATACGTATATCTTTCATTTCTTTCACGATATAGGTACAGTATTGTAAATTTAGTATATCATGTTTTTAAGTCGCGATTTAACCACTGGATATTAGTAATTATTTCATATCAACCTTAAGTAAGTAACTAATTTTCATAAGTGTCCTAATCTAAAAAACATTTTCATATATATATATATTATATGACCCAAACACAATATTAGTGATTAGTATATGCATAAAATTCAGTATTACTTAAATAGGCTTCAACCTAATATATATACTTAAGGAGGCATCTTAAAATCTAAACTTCGATACTTATATACCAACTCAAAATTTCAAGTCAGTGATAAAGTTATATGTTTTTGTTGTCCCCTTTTTTAACTTTGAATATTTGTTTTTTTCGTAAAATATTCTCTCTCTCTCTAAATATTAGAGATAATACGTATGAATCCAACATTAAAGATAATATAGGGCCAATAAAAGCATATGACCTGGTCGAATATATTTGGCGATAACGGCATTTCTTGTCATATCATGATAATTCCATTACTATAACTGATTGGTCTAGTTGGAAAGATGAGGATATAATCCAGATATGTCCACGTATCGAGGGAAATATATATATATATTTGAAAACTGCCATGTGTTTATGATCGATCTACATGTGCTGTCGTTTCCTCTAATATAATAAATTATAGGATTAATTATAAAAATATGTCTTATATTTTAACTAATTTACACACATATGATTTATGTTATTTTTTGACAAATAGATTATTCAAGTTTCATAAAAAAGTATCAATACTATTTAGCAATTTTAGAATAACACATGTTAATGTGTTATTGATCATAAAAATTAATTTTTCATTTTTTTTTTCAATTTTCCAATTTTATTTTTTAATATTTTATTTATTTTTATTTAGTAAATTTTTTATTAAATTAATTTTTTTAGACCAATTACACTCTAATACATATACCTTTAATAGTAATTAATTATAATGACACTTTTATATGAAATTCAAGTCACATATTTATTTTTAAAAAATCAATAAAAATCATGTGTTTGTAAATTAATCAAAATACAAATTATATTTTTATAATTAACCCTAAATTATATATATATACACACACGCCAAAAGCGATCAAAATCTAGGGATATGCATGTGAGTAACATGCGTTGTCATTTTGCGACTTTGGCATTTTTCTCTGTTGATTTTGAACCTATCGAAACCAAGGAGGAAAATCCATACGTATAACATAAAGGCAATTCATTGAAGGCCGCTATCCAAACTTGAGTTCTATCTGTTGTGAATACATTGGTTAGTATTATTGGTCATATAAGGATCATATCATAGAATTTGGATTTTCCGTGTCGATCACAAAAATAATACGTATAAATTATAAGTGTTGATAAACCATTCTGGGGCATGGCCGGACTGATTAAGCCTTGTTCATCTGTTAAAAATCTTAGGTTAACCACGTAAAGTGAATCAAGTTATCTTTTCCATAGTAATTTGATATATCTATTTCTAGCTCACCCCAATGATCCCAAAAAATGGTATATAAGAAAGAGGGAAAATATTTGTCGTTTAGGAATGTTGTCTTCACCTGTCACAGCTAAAATAAAACAAACCGTTACTATCACTCCATGTAGACACGGTGGTTGAAACAGCAAAATTTTTTTTAAAAATATGCTTTTCTAATTTAAAAATTCTATGTCTATAAAAGCGACCTATAAGATAAATAACAAGGAAGGAGATTGGTGGATGTTTCCTTAATTATAAACCAGTCTTTTTGACATATTTTGATCTACCTAGCTTATACATAAGTTGAAAAATTGATCAAATAAACTATCAAAATCCACAAGTACAAACTTTCTAATAAAGTTGTCGATGGATTATACATTTTGGAGACCGTGATATATATTCAATTAAATTAAAGGAAAAATGAATCTATTTTTAATTACAATTTAAATTAAAATTTTCAAATGCTTCCTGATTTGATAGATTTAAGGAAATGCCGAAGAACATGAATTTCAATTTAAATTCAAAAGCCGTAAATTCTCTTCCTTTGACAAACTTTCCCAACTACACACGATAAAAATTAACTTAGGCTATATAACATGTAATGTCGATTCCAATTCCAAAACTAATACGAAATATCAATGAATTTTACCATTTTCAAATGCTCTAGCAACATTTTGTAGTGGTCGAAGAAATATACTTTTGGGTTGCAAATTATCCTATTGAATTTGGAGCAGGTATTGATTCACGTCTAAATTTTAAAGTGCATACTTGGACTATTTAAATTTTAAAAAATCGGCAATGTTAAAAGCAGCTAATCTTTTCTGCCAAATAAAATGAGAAAATTGCATATTAACTCAAACTTTTATCTACATGCGATTTACCCTGATTTTCATTTATGTGCAGATTTACTCTCAAAATTATGCAAATGTTGAATGTAATGACTCGAAACTCCACATGTTAAGGTATTATCTTTTTTGACAATATGCTCCATAGTTTTGTCCTTGATATCAATACTTCTCAAAGATCATACATCTAGGACTGCTCTTTCCTGAGCATACTTAACTTAAAGTTCTAATAAACTCTAAGTTATTACACCAAAAATGCTTTAATTATTAGAATTCCATCGCACCTTATTAAGAGTATCACAATATCTACCCCCTCCCTCTCTCCCTAAACTTATAGAACACGTCCTCGTCAATTTCCTTACACAAGCTAAAATCATACCAGATAAGGAGGACACTAAGGTACTCAATACAAGCTCAAGAGGTACCCCCACTTTGAGGCACTTTGCCCTGTACAAAACTTAGCTCCCCCACTTTCAGTCAGTGAGTTGCTCTAATACTACATGTAAAGACCGAAACTCCGTCCATTGAGGTATTATCCGCTTTGGCAAGATGTCGTATGGTTTTGTCATTGGTGCCAACTGATTTCTGGGGTTATTCATCCTAGGAACGCGCTCCTCGAGCATACTTAACTTTAGAGTTCTAATAAACTCCAAGTTATATGATTAGAGTTCCAACATCTTACATTTGAGGGGTATGATTAGAGTTTCACCATCTAACATTTGAGAAGTATCACATTAAAAGTTTAAGAAACCAAAAACTGCAATTTGAAAGTTTATGAGGTAAATTCACGAAATAAATTCACACTTAAAAGTTCAACATGGTTTTTTTTTTTTTTAATCATCCCTAACCATTTTTTTTTTTTTTTTTTTGGCATTAACATCCCTATTCTAGCTGGAAGGTAAAAGCCAAATTCACAAGGATATATAATTATATCTTATTAATGTCAATCATGCCATATTCAAAAGCATATATATCTTCACCAAAATTTTGGATTTATATGTGCAAGGACAAAAAAGGACGATAAGAGACAACAGAAACAACGAAATTGCAGAAAAACAGACTCTTGAATAATACTTTAAAGGATTTTAAAAATAAAACACATGCTTCCCTTGAAATAATACATCATTTCTTGTCAGGTTAAAGAATAGATAATCAAAGGGAAATATCAAATAGGACAACATAAAAAACAAAAGCTGAAGGCAGTGAAGTGTTTTTCATAATTTCCTTTGTCAAGTGGGTCTTGCGTAATCGGCCATGCTTAAAAATAAACAAAATTAGTGGATGCTTTCAATATAATAATTAAATACAAAATAAAAAAAATTCCCTTTTATATTCTTACCTTTTCATAAAGTTTATAATGAATAATAAATAATACATAAGTTTTTTTTATTACCTTTACGACTAGCATATCTGAGGTAGAGTCTATTATTTGAAACCCTTTCGCTACAAACTACATGATTTTAATTATTTAAATACGAATAAAAACTCACATATAAAAGATGAAATACTTATTTTAACAAGAAAATCATCTTACATTGCTATATCATGTATAATAAATGTTATATTTATAAAAATTTTATTACAGTATGTTAAACATGCGATATTCACAGAAATTGAATATCACACATTAAAATATGATATTCATACAAACACGCAAATTGATAAATATACAAATATCTGTATATATATATATATTACCTCCTTTCTTGTACTCCCATGGTTTTGTTCTATCGACGAATTTTACCCTCCTCTTGAACGACAAGACTGAAAGAGAAAGAGAAGCAAGTATAACAGCCAAAAACGCTTTACATATCATTACAATATTTACAGATTTTGCTGCGCATGCAAAGACTATTCCAATTATGGCATAAAGCAATTAGGCCTGAGGACATGGAACCCGTCCAACATTGAACGGTCAGATACAAAAAAACTACTAAAAATTTAAGTTATATAAATATGAGTGAAAAAAAAAAAAGAATTAGTTAGCTGATGTTTTTTTATATCGATGAGATATTATCTTCTCTCTTTTTAATAATACCTGCATTAAATTTCTGGCATTTAGATCCAATAAAGACATTTGGGTAGAATCATAATAAAATATAATATTTATAAGTAAATTCATTTAACAACATTTTAAGTAGTTAAAAAAAAAGAGTAGAGCAATTAATAAATTAAGTAAAACGAGATAAAATTAAGAAAATTAATAAAAGTTAAATGTTTGAATGAATTTATCTATAAACGTTAATACTTTTTAATATAATTTACCCAAAAACATTACTGCCCTTAAAACTAATAGGAAAGAGTTTTTTTAGACTTTGTTTATGTTTGAAAATGAAAAAATAATAGTCTCACATCAAAGCTGGGATCAAACAAACCAAAATAAGCAATGAGATAACAAGTCTAGATTGTCTTATGCATTTTAGATATAAAGCTGATATCAACTAATGCAGACCAATTTCACATTAACTCCCTCACATAAATCAAGGGGCTACACACTTTTAAGAAGTGGTATGAGAGCTCATTTCCTTACTGCACAAACCTAATAAAAAATTTCTAATTGACAAACTAGTGAAAATATACACAATAAAATAGTCAGCTTAGATTGCCTAAGGCATTTTAGACACAAAGTTATCTTCAATTGATACAAATCAACTCCAAGTTAACTTCCCCACATGAATCTAGAGCACTTACACACTTTGAACAATTGATACCATCATGCTATCATCTCATCATAATATGAGAAAGAGTTTCATCATTTAAAAGTAATAATTGAAGTAATAAAATATTTTAACTCATTCTCTGTCATTAGGCTTTCAATGTGAAAACTAATGAAGTAATAGAACAAAGAGTTAGTCATAAAATAATGTGTTAGCTGTTATTATACAGTATGCAAAAAACATTGAGCTTCTACAATGCTGAAGGCATGGTGAGGGGAGAAAGAGAGAGGAGGAAGTGAGGAAAAAATACAAAAAAGTTTTGCAAGAGAAAATTTTCAAATTATTGAGAAGAGAATTTAAAAATGAGAATTATATATTTAAGCAATTGTTATTTTATGCAATCTTAACATTTTTAGAATTTTGCTATCCCAATTTATTTTAATTTATTCAATCTTCATTGTATCTTTATACCATTCATCTAGATTTAAAATACTAAAATAACCATTCGGCACATCATTTTCTTATTGGATATTATTTTTATACTAGTTTAATGGGAGTGCATACTTAAAAATATACAAATCGTGCAAGCATAAGCACATATCTAGGAGTTGATTGCGTTATGTACAAGGAAAATGCCTAATTTCGTACATGAATTTTGATGAAAAGGTCAATTAAGTACATAAACTTTAAAAAATTTAATTTTATACTCAATTGAACTTTTCATTCCATTAAACACTACCTCACTTAACACTCTTCTTTTATTCTTTCTTTCAGTAATGGACACGTGTCGAACAACAATTTAATGACGTTAAATAGAGTAGTGTTTAAGGGAATGAAAAATCTAATTGGGCATGCACGCGTGCATGCACACACACACACACATTCTAAGCATAGTCAAGGCTACTTCTCTAGAATAAGCAAATATAAGGATATAAGATGGAAAGAGTATATGATTTTACTTGTACCTCAATTTAAGGATTAGTTTTTAAAATTTTGAAACAAAACCTATCTTAGCTCACCCTAAAAATTATCATGTACCTTCCAAAACCTACAAGATATAAGATATCTCATAAAACCTATAAAAAATTCCTCATCTTTTGATTAATATTAAATTTACATGCTCTGTTAAAAGTAATATATATACACACATAAAACTTATAGTAAACCATATGTGAAAGAAATTAAAAAAGTAAATTTTTAATATCACAAGTTCTTTCGTATGTAAAACTTAGTTATGTAATATTAGAAATGTAATATATAAATAAAGATTAAAACCTTTAGTTAAACAGTTATAGAAAGATATCTACATAGTAGACTTTAGTATCACAAGTATATATATATATACACACAAAACCAGAAAGTGAGAGGCACTTCAGATTTAGCTTTTTAAGGTTTTCAGCTTATTAGCTTGGGATCTTTCTTTTTTAAAAGAAAAAAACATTTATTGGTTGAAAAATTTATAATATTATTAATAATATTTTATCTATTAATGTTATTTAACATTTTTCTTATAGGGTAGGGTATCTTGAAATTAGTCCTCTATCTTGTATATATTAGTATGCAAGTTTTAAGGTTGTTATAGGGTATGAGAATCTTAAACTCATGCCCTATGTAGGTTCCTAAAAATCTATAATCAAAATCTATCATGTGATTCTCACTACCTATTCAAAATATCTGATCGAGCAGTATATAAGTATCCCATATAGCAAGGTTATACACTTATTTCAATCCATGGTTCAAAATAGTACATATTTAAATAAGTTGTCAAGATGGGTTGCTTCTAAGAGTCATTTGTTCACAATCGAGTTTGTTTAGATTTGGAAAAATATCAAATTTGGTAATTGAATTTTATATGAAAATCCAATTTGGTATTAAAACTTGGAAGTGATCGATTTAATACCTAATTAGTCTTTTCATCTCTAGTTTTACCACCTCACCTAATATTGTTTCATTTGCTAGTGTGAAAAACACATCCTATTAGTGTTAGATGGTATTAAGAGAAGTAGTAAAAGTTCAATAATAAACTGTCTCTTCTACGTAAATAAACAAAACAAACAATATTAAGTAAGTAGTAAAAATAACCACAAGGAGTTTGATTTTGTATTAAATTAACTATTTCAAAGTGCAAGTATCAAATTGAATTTTGGTGTAGAGTTCAATTGCCAAATTTCACATCTACCCATTTAGGTTAGTTTTCAAGTTTAACTAAGCATTTGTAATTCTAAGGCAGCAACTGGAGAACAGTTAGGTTTCAACTCTAATTCTGATTCAAACAAATCTTGTCTATTCTCGTACCATGTGAATTCTGATGTGGGGTATTCGCCTTTCGGCATGTTCAAAAGTGGTATGCCTATTGAGTTATCTCTCAACAAGTTTTGGCTCATAAAAGATTTAACCTAGAAGATGATGGTGTCACAAATCAGACCTTACCGTTTGGAATCGATTTTAAACGAGCTTAGAAAAGCCTATTATGATTTCCAACCATAATTCTTGTTCTTGCAAGCATAAGCTTATCTCAAGCATATACGGGTTATTTTACGGAATTATTAACGGGGCCTCCTAATTCAATATTTGACATTTGAAATCATAATATTTGAATACCAATAGTTAAATCCGAATCAGCCTGATCGGTTCAATCAATACCAACAACAAAAACAGGTCAATCCTTCCTAAAAAAACCAAATTATTAAAGAATCAGCACAAACCGATCAACCCAGACGGTCCAACCGCAACTTGGGCAACTCGCAGGGTCTTCCGGTTTTAAAAATCTAAAATCAATGTCTAAACTTATTCAAACTTTTAGCCTCATTCATGGCCCATTAACAAGCCTACGACGAGACAAACATGAACAATGGAAATGCGAGTTTGTAGAGTAGTAGTAGCTGGTCATCACCATGGTTTCTAAAGCATTATCCAGTTTCGGTGATGATTCTATGAAATCATCTATGCTTTTAATTTATTTCTTTCTTTGTTTTTTTCCTTTTTCTAAATAAATTAAATGGAAATTATATTGCCAAATAAAAACAAGTAACAATAGAAGATTATTTCAAATTCATAATTATTTTTTTGTTTGTATTTAATTTTTACCCTTTATATACTTATGTGTATCTCCTTACTTGGTTATCTTGTAAATATTTATAATATAAAATATGAAAAATTAGTTAACCAGAAACAAAGAAAATCAAGTGCACTTTGCTTAGTCAAACAATTGATTAGGTTTTGTAAAATGGGTAATTCACCACACCATTTCATACTCGTTTTTGTATCAATACCTATTAACTTCAAGCTTTTATCATGCTAATTTCTAATTTCATGTGATATTTCAGTATTAAAGTCATATATGTTCTAATCATTGGTTTGAAAGATTAGCTTGCCTTATAAAAAGAAAGAATAAATTCAATGTAAGGTCTCATGGTATAAGTACGTTGTGTAGTGTAATGTGCACCTTATAAGAGTAAACTCTCACATAAACGTGGAAAAGAATAGTAATGGTTTGTAAATATCAATTAGGCTAGTCGGTTGAAAACACCCATTTGTAACCCTATTAGTTTAGCTATCGGCTAGTTATGAGGTGAGCATTATATTTCTCATACATATATCTTTCTTTAATAAAAAAAGTAATTTTAGAATATATACAACATTAATCATACTTAGATAAACACAAAATATGAATGGAGCTGAAAACATCACATCAAAATTAATGAGTCGGAAAGAAAAGTTACAAAAATCTATTCTCCTAGGGTTTTTTTTTTTAATTTGAATTGATTTTTCATTTAATTATATTATATTTAGCAGATCGAATTTCCAGTCAAGTCATTACTATGACCCTCGACCCAATCCTAAGCTCTATACGATCGCAAAAAAATTTCCCATACCTAACCATAAACCCTACAAGGTTTTGACTCTATAAGGTTTTAGCGAATCGAATAACATAAAAACCATCCAATTGCATCCCTAACTACAGATGATTGATAAGATTTCAATATTCTAACTTCATGTTCAATAATCTATATATTCATTATTGTATATGAGATTTGATTTATTTATATGACGTATATTGTCTATATTAATCTTTATTATTATTATTATTATTATTAGAAAGTAACCTTTTTAAATAGGATGCACAAAATAATGTTGCACATCCATCAATTGAAATAATTAAAATACAAAACAAAGTCAAATATAGCAATGAAATTTTTTCACTTTTAATTTTTCTTCTAATTTATTATTTGCACAAGTAATCGGATTTAATATCAAACTAACACCGTTAATATATAGAATATATATATATATATATTAGCACCGTCTGTCTGAGAATTATGGATATATCCATTAATTTCGTCATTAGTCTAAGCTTAGTGCTCTCTCCTGACTGCATTATTAGTTTTCGCTGACTATAACACTTCCAATCCCTCTTATTCACTTTGTGTTGCTATTCTAGATTAGATTATGGCATACACATCGATTGGATTATTGATTCTCAGCGTTTATAATAATTTTGCAAATGGTCATAATATAATTTATTATCCATTACAAACCAGCTTGATTTCCTCATTCGTCTCTAACATTACATTAAGATTTCTTTAGATTTCACATCCCGTAAGCAAAAATAAAAACATAAAAAAATTTATAAAATAAACCCAGATTACAAAAAAGACACAAAAAAATCAACTAAGTTTTAATATGCATCATTCACTGGAAGAAGCTAACATCCCCAATTCCCACTGCTCAACATTATGGAAAGCATTATAGATGAGTATCATAGTTCGAAAACCAATGATTTAAATCCTAGCAAAGGTACTACACACAATCGCATCATCTTTTAAAGCAACAAGGTTAAAATAAGGTGGCATGTTCATTACAAAGGGCCTGGTGTCAGGTCCACAATCATCTTTGTTTCATATATTTTCTTTTTCTAAATTAATTACCAAACCAATGAGATTTACATTACATTCTCTAATTCCAAACATATAAAATGGAGAGGAAAAAAAAAGATGAAAATTAATCTATTACAAAAAGTGAGAAAGCAAGTTTTTAGTATCACAACTTTGGCAACTTTCATCTTTCCATATAACTACTCCAGCAAATCTTCCAGTATTTTTTTTTTTTTTTTAATTCCCAATATCTTCAATGTCCTCTTCATGCCTTGTAAATATTTGAATTAAACCTTCATAGAATCACACATTAGCAATAGGCCCTCAACAAAAAACAAACGTTTTTTATCTGATGTAATCATCTTCTGCTGAACGGGTACCAACAATTCTTTCCAGCTGAAAGATCACACAAAATGCATAGTTAATTCACCAACATCATTTCAACAATTTACAAACTGAAAAAAGACACTATTTGAACACAAACAATACAAAGGCAAAGCAAAGTGCAGACCTAGACAAGTATCTAGATTTGGTTAATACTTCATGAGCTTTAAGCTGTGTTAATGCCATACAGAGCTTACAGTTTGATCATAGCAATTTAGCATTTATTTTGAACTCCGCTGCTACTGCTATGGTTTAGACAAAACCATAAAACAAAACATAATTTTCAAGAAACAAAGTTCTCAATTTCACGAGGCTTATCTCAAATGTAAGACATTTATTTTGCTATTACCACAATTCTTCTTTAAGAACATTTATAGCTGATTATCATCCTAGTAAAAGCGTTTAAATGGATATACAAAAAATCAATATCTTATTTAACTTTATATTACATGTCCATAATTAATTCACAATAACCTTTGCAAATCATGATATATTTAATATATATGTATTTACTTCATTCCCCGCAAGAATACAATGAGTTATACTACCATAATCATGAGTTTGCTCCTCCTATATGCTTATATTGATATTGACATTCCAACTAACATCCCTTCTTTTCTAATAATAAAATGAAAGCAACAGAAGTTACCCGTAATAGGTCAAAGCGAGAAAAAAGAACACTGCATGCCATGTCAGTGGACCTTCTAGCATATTGACAACCTGCCAGACAAAACAGAAATTGTTATTCTTAAGACAATAAGTTTAGTCTAATTGATTATCAGGAGGGATGCAAATGCCATGAAAACCCAAGAAAAATGTATGGACAAGTCTTATCTACTAAAGAACAGACACAAAATCTCTCAACCTATTATCGTTAGCTTATTTAGAAAAGTGATATATGCACATCTATTCACAATATATGTACACCCAATAATAATGAAAAGAAGTGTGTGTAGGATTCAAAAATCAATTTTAGACATGTATCTAAGAAGAAAATCCAATGAATATATAAAAAGCTATAGGAAAACCCAAGTGGAAGTTGTGTTAGAGAAGAGGAGAGAGAGCTATGTATCAAAATTATACACATGAGAGTGTAGATTTTCTTGCAGGAAAGAAGCCAATAGGCAATTAAACCAAAAAAAGAAGCCAATAGGAAACAAATGGGTCTTTAACAATTAATACCAAATACAGGTCAAATGGTACTGTTAGCAATACAGGGCTCGGTTGGTTGCTAAAGGTCTCAAATAGATGTGGAATAGATTACGAAGAAATTTTGCCATGGTTGCTAAGATGAATTCGATCGAGTAATTTTATCCCTTACAGCAAATCTGGATTTGCCTTTACATCAGCTGGATTCTTTTTTGTTTTTTTCCTTTTCCTTTTCCTTTTATGGTAAGGTGGAATATTTTATCTTTCATTTAGAAAGAATAATGCACAAGACCAAGAGGGTACGCTATAAACATAAAATATTAAACTAAGTACCTGGAAACAAAAGATACCCAGTTCAATAAAATGGTTATAATGCTCTAAGATGCTCTAAAATAAATGCTAAGAACCATAAAGACAAGCATACAAAATTACAAAAATACAAAAAAGACTGTCTGTAGCACAAGTTCTATAGGATTCACAACTTCACCAACACAAGAATCTACTTACTTTTCTTGAAGGTGTTCTAATAATAAAGAGCAAGAAGCAGAATGAGACAGCAAGGTCATCTCAGCTTCCTTTCAACATAGTTGTATTACTTAACCAAACAAGCTGCAAATACTATACTCCTTATTGAAGAAAAGTTTTCAAGCTTAAAAGAGTTAAAAGGAAACACACTACCTCAGGGTAAAACTCCTTCCTCTCAGGAAGAGAATATAATAGGTTTTGCATTCCACGAATCTGCAAAATGCAACAAGAATAGCAAATGCATCAATCATCATCAATATTAAAGCAGTAGAAATAAACTTATGCAAATAATTAACTAAGTGAATCCTCCTGGTAAGAGTGCTAATCTTGGTATATTAGGAATTTCATACATTGCACCTTCTACACTACAATATGGTCAAACAATGAACAGAATCTCCAAGGGCTTGCTTGCTCTATCAGAAGTCTTTTTCACTCTGTGTGACTCCCTGGGATCACAAAGCTAATTGTAATCACAATGAGCATTTTTCATCATATCAGCCCTTTGAACACTCCTCTCTTTCCTGGCACCAACAATAACTTATTTGCCAAGGGATAAGGTCTAGATATTGCTTCACTTATTCTAATTTTTCAACAGTAGTGATAGGATACCTAGAGTGCCGAAGCCTATACTACAAGTCTATAGTAGGAAGCCTAAGAAATAAAAGTCTTATATTGTTTAGTTGTGTAAATGAAGGATAGTGAGTTAGTAAAGCCAGCTGTACTTGTTATAAGGAAAGGTTAGTTAGTTATGCTGAGCTGGCATTGTTAGGAAGTTAGTTACAGAAACAATATAAATAATAGAAGTGCTTATAGTAGAAAACAGAGAAGATAATACATATTTTGTAAGGGGATTTGATTTTTCGATTAGAGAATTGGAAATTCGATTGTTTGAATCTATCAAGTAGCATATCCCAACTATTAACTGCACGAAATTAATGTTGGAAACTACTTCAATTGCTTTTTCTTTCATTTTTGCAAAATTTTATACAAACAGTATTCACTATGAAACTATTTACTGTCTAAGCCCAATTAAATGAACCATAATGGGCTGGCCTATTTAATTGAGCCTAAAACTAAAACCTTAACACAATTTTATTTGCATGATATCGAGGTACAAACCAATGATTTGATGGAAAAGCATTACAAAAACACGGAAGAGGTCAGAGGTTCAAGTCTTGGAATTGCATTGCATGCCTTTTATTCCTTTTTCCCCACGCATGACACATGGTAGTGTGCAAGTCGACCACGTGGCAAGAGCATGCCACGTCAGCAAGTAAAACATAAGATATCATTAAATAGTACCAGGGCATAGCAATCCATGCCATAATTATTTACAAGGGACATCATTCATAATATCACAGCCAACTGAAACTACCAAACCATTGACCACTTTAACGAAATTCAAGTAACTGGCAGGACCAAAGAAAGTTTCTTTTTTGTTCACTTATTTATTTATTTGGTAACGAGATTTAAATTTTAAACTTTATGGAAGAAAAGGAGACATTGTTTTTCAATTACTACTTGCTGGCTGGGTTAGAGCAGCCGAGTCTTTGAGCCCCCACACTATCATTTTACTGAGGAGTCAATCCTTTAAAATGGTTAGGTCAAATTCTCTATCAACAGAAACCCTTGACAAAATGCAGCCGGACAAAGTATCTCTAGCTTGTCCCATACCATTTTTCCAGAAGAAAAACAAAAAATATCCCTTTTCAGTCAATTTTTTCCTTTTTGGTCAGGATCATTTCCTTATCTATATGACGGACACAGAAGCAAAGAAGCAATCAAGATAGCATGAAGCCCACCAAGTAGATTAGGATATCCTGAAATAGGTTATCCCAGAATTGAGCTTCACAAGCAATTGATCTAAAAATTTAAGCTTGCATATCAGTATGAACACATGTATTTTTTTGTATTAACACTTCTAAAGTGCATTGCAAAGTAACCAATGAATATCTAACAAAATGCGTAGTGTGCATGACAATGTACTAGGCACTACGTGTACCATAGTGTACTAAAATAATAAAGATGGATAACCTTATATCGGTGGTAAAATGTGCTCTCTCTGTGTAAAGCATAATCTCCCTCTTTCCTTCAAAGAACCAAACCCGTGAACGAGATATATCACTTTGTTTTGTGTACCTGATAACAAAATATATAGAAGATGAACAACTTTATATCACACACAGTCTCATTGATATAAGGCAAGACCAGAACTTACTCCCAATAAGACAGAAAAGATGCATTTTGTGACTTCAGAAAATTACGAACTCGGACAAACTCAAAGTAAGAACTTATGAACAGCATGATTCACCCCTGGATGAAATTTACTCAGATAAGAATAGCAAGTATGATTTGAAGTAATTAAAACACAAGACGCAAACTAGTAATCATTGTCTGCATAAACTTTCAGACGAAATAAGGCTACCTACAATGGGTGTTATGATAGGAGGGTAAAGCCACATCTTTTAAAGGGAAAGGATATCACAAATATAAGAAGGTTCAGTCCACAGTTGTTGTGTGGAAGGCTCTTATCAGAAATATTTGAGTGATGTTCAGTCAAATGCAGCAGGAAGTGCTTAAACTTGCAAGATTTGGTTTAAAGACAACCTATTGTAATTCCACTTTACTAATTTGGATCTTTTAGCAAACTATACTGGACCATAAAATTCAGAGCTAAATAGTTCAGTTCAATGACAATTACCTGTATTGAATCTTTCAATTTTGGAAAGACCTGCATTAAAAAAATAATAATTATAAAATAAAAAGATGAGCTCACCAAAAGAAAATGTGAAAGCAATGAAATATGTCAATAAGCATTGACTGTTAACATGAAATGAAAATGGAAAGCTTTAGATCAAGTATAAAAGGAATCAGAGCAAACCTAATTACTCAAAAAGAATATGAGACGTTGATAAAATAGACTCAAAAGCTTGCATCAAGTTGAAATGGAAAATTTACTGATCAATTCTAAAAACATAAAGCAGCATTACTACAGAAGATAAGAGTTCTGTTCCTCCTGTAATGGAATTACTATTATAGTAAATTGAACAAACAGTAATTCTGGTGTGGTATTTATGTTTTCTTTTAATGCTCCTCAACCATACTATAAGACTAATTAAAACCCACCAGTTGATTATGATTGTGCATATATTCGAACTCTTAACCTCCTACTCTAACACCATGTTGATTTTAATACCAAAACTAATTGATTAAGAAGTTTAAGCTCATAGATCTATCACGGTCTTTCATCCATGGTTAAAAACCATTCCAAAACCACTACTTTTATTGAATATTGAACAAGCTCTGGACATATGAAAACAGGGGAAATTTTGATAGAAACTAGAGGGATCCAACACTAACTTTTATTGAAGATCAAGTAATTACACAACATAATACGATATAACTTGGGCTAAAACTACACAACGATGCTCCTACGAAGATCGCGGCCCCAAATGTGAAATATACTAACTCCATCCCCTTAATATAAGCTACATCATATTGGACCATGGACTACAATTTGTATTAAACATACTAACATTATTATCTATATGTGTATTGTGTCAAAGGAAAGCCACAGCTATTCACTAAAGAAGACTAAAGTAAACAGGAAATTTCATAACAGCATACAAAAAGAAATTCTGTAGCTGATGAACTCCATATGAAGAAAAGAGAATCATATCTTGTGAAGATTTATAATATCATAGAACAAAAAATTGAGCTCACCACAAACAAAAAGAATCAGTTCACCTTACTTACTTAGTCAAACAATTAAATATGTTTGTAAATTTGCCACATCATATCACACTATCATTGTGTTTGAATCATAAAAGAATTAACTAATCAAGAAAAAATCCTAAACAAAACAAGGTGACAAATAGGTTTCCCAATTAACCTACCAAGCAATCCATGCCCATTGAATCCAAACCTTTATTATGATGAACCTTATAGCTAACATGTGCATCAAATAATAACATGTCTCTTACTGTAAATATTCACTGACAAATCTATGATCAAGTTAGTAGATGATGCAAGTACAAAATGTAAATAGAAGAAAGGTACAACAACATGCCTGAATTTAATCAAGATAAACAATACACAAATATAATAAAATTGAATAGATTGATTTTTAGGACATTCTTTTTGCATGTGCAAGTAAATGCCATTGATTGTAAATATGCACTTAGGCAAATAGAAACCATTTGATTCCAATTCTTTCAATTTTTAGCTCAAACACATTTGAAGCCCCCAACCCCAAAAGAAAAATGTTTTTTGTCCTAGAGAAAAAGTGATTATAAGTTTGAAATGAGATGGAGGATGAAGGGTATTATGTACAACCTTGTAATATTATAATGGGAGCAACAAAAAGAAAAAAAAAGATAACACACAAATATAACGTAACAATGTGATGTCACCAGACATACTTTCTTTGTGAAGTATTCAAAGCGAGCATCATCTGCTTCTTCTATTGACTCCGCATCAAACCTTTCATAGATCTGCAATGAACAAAACTACTTATTGCAAAAGAAAGATTCGTTTTTTTTATGTAAAAAGTAATGCCAAGGTCACAAATCAGATAAATTTCTATAGAAAATTGTTGTACGATTTCTTGGTGGAAGGCCAACTACTACTTGAGAACATCAAACTAGCAGAGCAATTCTAATATATTTGGGAGAGGAGAACAAGTCCTAACATAATTTGGGCATAAGTCCATCAGCACCTGAATATTGATCACACAGTTGGCAGAAATAGTTTGTTTTATATTAAATGATGTATATATATAGGACAACTAGTAAGATGCTCGAAAGCAATCAGCAAAAAATCTAACTCATATATCTAATATTAGATAGACAGTTATCGACAGGTTAGGCACAATCATTGTGTGAGTGCGTGTGTGTGTGTGGACATACACACATTAATTCTTCCGCATATTGTGGGTACATAGGATATATGTGTGATTATGTGTATGTGAGATACGACCCTTATGGACACTAGCATTTCAACATCACATGTTTATAACTACTACATGCCAGTGCCAAAAATCAGTCAAAACATATTTTTCATTCTTCAGAAATCATTCTATCATAGAAGATAACAAGATGAGTTATGCCTTAGGGGAAAAAAGGATAACAACATCTAAAAAGCAACATAATGGAGCAATATTAAGGGCAATCAGTGGCAATTTACTTGTCGAACTTGAAGTAGCACTTTTGGCAGAACACCATTGTATTCACAAACCAGCTTCACCTGCACAGCATAATCTTAGTAATTACATTGAAATGCTATTTAAGCTTCATATTTGACTTGCATATATTAAAATAAACAAAAAGAACTCTTCAGCCCTACATCATCACACATAGAAGACACTACACCATTTACACTTATAATTGTTGAAAAGAGAGGGCATTAAATTGTTCAAACACAATCAACATCTATGACAGAACCTAATTTGGCATCACTAGCAGACAAGCAGTAGTAAATTGCTTTAGACCTCTATAGAAAAGGGAATAAATAAGAAAATAATGAAAGTGAACTTTGTGTAGAGCATGAAAGCAACAAGAAGAGTTGCCTGCTAAACAAGTTATGTATAATGAAAGAAATTTTTAACATTAGGAAAGTATTGTACAAGGTACCTTCCACTATCCAATAAAACTCATCGTATTGGACAACAGAATAAGACTATCTAGCAATTAGTCATGTTGGTTGATTGCTTGTGAAGGAAATTAAATCATATGGTAATGAATTAAGTTGATTAATATATAATATATAATGTCTCCCTATAGATCTCATAAAATTTAGCTACAGAAGCTATCTACACGGAGAGCTCTCGATTACTTTCACAAAAAACTTTTCCTGCAAAATGGTCCTTTTCTGATATAATATGAGTAATTACGAACTGTAGAGTGTACTGAGAAACATGAAGTGCAAAGTGCAAATCTGGGTAGCCGGGTTCAACCCATACAAAAAGCTTTCCTGCAAAAAAAAAAAAAAAAAAAAAAAGCAAATACTCTTCTTCAACCAGAAGATTTATGCCAACTGAACTAAGATTTATACTTCTCAAACTCTTTGAATTTCACTCACCTTTCCTGTAAATTACTAAAATTTCTATGAGCTGGGCGACTTCAAGTCAAAATCTGTTTTCTCATCCTTACATACTTACCATAGTTTTATAGAAAATGATAATTATAATTTATATACCATGAATACAACTCTATGAAAATACCCAAATGAGGTGTCAAATAGAATCAGCATTAAACCATTGAAGCTAACTCTGGAGTGCAGATGCTAGGCTTACTGCAGTCATACAAAAAGTGGTGGCATTTTCACAAGTAGGCACACCCAATTCTGCATAGCATATTCATCTTACTACTACTACCAATAAAGGTAAATTAGCCCAACTGAAAAGGAAATGCCCTTTTTTTCTCTTGATGATTAAGATACAGAGAAATGCATGCTAGGATCTTACTGAATAGACATAAATTGAGTAAAAAAACAGCATACCTTTCCTTTATAGTTCACGAAATGATGATTAAATAAGGCATTGATATCTGCAATATTTAGAAAAAGATAAGTAACTCCTCACAGCATTGTGCACATATATTACATCTAATTATTTTATAAAGGATGTAAAATGAGCAAGGAGTGAAAACAAGGACTATTGAGCACACCCTTTCTTCATGCATGAGAACATTATCAACTGAAAGTGTAGCATAGGTGAGTAAGATAAAGAAGGCATGATTATTAAAATTATAATGAGCAGGGGGGTGGGGACAAAATCACTCATTGTATAGTAATTAATATAGTCATAGAGTATGCATGATGTGCTAGGGCTCCTCCAATATGTTTGTGAGATTTACTTAAACAACAGAAGCTTAGTTCCCTAGTGTGGTCATTTGTTAGAATTGTAGGCAACAGAGTTCTGAATATGGGCGCACTCTAAACAATGACAACATTGCCATTAGTAGAAGTCCTAAAACTTGAATTATCTTTGATCTGTCTTTATTAGTTAAGTATCCAGAGGACAAAGAAACATAAGACAACACCTAAAATCTAAGCCACTCTCATTTGATTGCTTAAAAGAAATCCAAGTCCTTTTTTAGGCTAAAGAAGATATCCAAGTCATGCTTGTGAGAAGTACATGAGAGTGGACAACAAGAAAGAGGATACCACGTGTAAATGCATCATTGGTCTTTCCTATTTAGTATAAGATGATATAGGTCTGTTTGGATAGCTTTTTTAAACAAATACACATATTTTTTTCAAACTTTTTTTCTAGCAAATTGTTTATCAAAAAATAGATACAGATAAAAAAAAGTTAGCAGTTCTCATGAAAAGATCAAATATAGATAAAATATAAATGCAAATCAGATACATTTACACATATCGTTTCGATACAGATACAGGTACGGATGAAAAACAGACCATCCAAACAGCAATCTTCAAGTCTAAGATCTTCATGCATCCTATGCGTGGAGTTCCATATTTTGATGAGATAAAAGCATCACAAAGGGGATAGTTTCAAAATTTAGAAAAAATTTAAATGACCAAGTGTAAAGGTGTAACCATGACACAATAACATGGTCAAAATTATCAATAACCCCATGTCCACAAACAAGACATGACGTAATTTGACGATGTGTTAATGGAAAGAGAATTCTAACATATTAGCACCATAAAAAATGATCGATTAAATTTCTTTGAGTTACACATAAAGCTATAGAAGAGATAATAACATTGCCTACAATGCAAGTTTTCAAAGAAAATTTTATCATAACACCCAAACTACAATACGCCAAATTATCCAAAATTCATTAAGCATGCCATCCAACATTATTCTATACTTAAATGGAGACATCTTCAAATACAGTATAAACTGTTTCACTTCATCATATCCAAGTTTAGCATTACATGTTTATATAAAACTAAGAGTAAATTTAAGGACAAGAGTTTGTTATAATGACCAAAATGAACCATCGCTTTTATGCAAAAGAGGCCTGTCAAAAAAGCCTGTTGAAATAGCCTCGGGATATGATAGTCAAATTTGGGTTAATGTTGTGTTGTAGACCTCAATGACTCCTCTAGACATCATGCACACATATACTATGCTCACTTCATCATATCCAAGTTTAGCATTACATGTTTATATAAAACTAAGAGTAAATTTAAGGACAAGAGTTTGTTATAATGACCAAAATGAATCATCACTTTTATGCAAAAGAGGCCTGTCAAAAAAGCCTGTTGAAATAGCCTCGGGATATGATAGTCAAATTTGGGTTAATGTTGTGTTGTAGACTCAATGACTCCTCTAGACATCATGCGCACATATACTATGCTCAAGTAAAGGAGTCTCCATTTAGTTCTTTCCATTAAAAGCTAGTAAACATGAATCATTTGAGACACAACCTGGGTTTGAATAATAGCTCAAAATTATTGATTGGCGATAAAACTTAGCGTCCATTCAGACACCTACAATAAATTAAAATAGTGACTAGTCAATATTTTGAAAAGACAACAATAAACCAAGTAAGAATTCACAAGCATTCATTCTGAAAGAAGAAAATAGATGTGATTTCATTCATGACAACTCCAAAATATTTGGGTCAAGCTGGCTGTCATTGCCATCATATGTAATTTTCTCACGCAGAGACAATTCGATTATAAAAGAAGAAATCTTGCAAATTATGCTAGACAAAAAATGTATAGAGTGAGTAATGTTTCAAAAATGCAAAAGATTTCATAACAATTGTGAAAGATCCTCTCTCTTTCCTGAACTCGCAACCAAAAAGAAGAAATCTTGCAGATTATGCATGACAAAACTTGTCCAGAGTATTGTATTCTAAAAATGCAAAACATGTCATAACAATAGTGAAAGATCCTCTCTCATCTCTAAACTTACAGTTTAAGAGACCACTTCATTTAGAGAACCCCAAAACTTTCAAGCTTCTCTGTTGCCTGGTGTTTGAAGGTGCTAATTTTTTAAAGGTAGATATGCTGTCTGCTATTTCTCCTCCCCCTCCCTATCACCTTCTCATTCTCTTTCTGCCCCCTGTCACCTCACTCATCCCCTTTCATTCTTTCTTCTATTATCTACCTCCTAGTTATAACCATGTCTTTTTGCCACCACTATTCCAGACTTAGAAAAAACCAAAATAAATAATATACAAAGCAATCCACCTCTTCTTCGAAATCTTCATCTCTCAAAACCCAAAAACCACCTCAAGTAGCTCCCCACCCGCTCCCAGATGTAATTCTCAAAACCTGGTTGAGGAAGTCCCCCAGCTCATTTTATCTCTTTAGTCTAGGAAGGTAAAAAAGGATGTATTATTCCAAGTAAAGCTTCTGTAACAACAAGGATTCCCAAGGATTTTGCAAATCCCAAGAAGCTTTTATAACAACAAACAACCCCCACCCCCCACCCCAAGAAAATAAATAAATAAACCAGTATTAATGCATCACCTATACAATGGGACCCAACATTGTCTCCGCTTTCCTTGCTGTTGAAATCTTAGATGGCTTGCAGCAAGAAAAGACTTTCAAACAGAAATTCTTACCTACATAGAACTAGTATGGTTCAGAGATTGATTGAGAATAGGTCTGACTTCCCTAGCAAATCCACTTTCCACAAAATGGAGAAAGCTGCTGAAAATGTAGAGGCAGGTCACCCAACAACAAGGAAACCACTTATTATTTAGAACTAATCCACATAAAATCCTGCTTCTAGGAGCCTGAAAATTTCTCTCACCCTCAACCAGAGATTGGCATTGACTAGTTTGAACTGCTACCCCAAATTTGGGATGGGAATGAACTGGTAGTGGTGCCATACCCTGAAATGGTAAAATATGTGCAATTTGTGACTTTTTGAACGAAATCCGACGCTAAGTCAAAACCAATATTGGGTGCCCATCAATTGGAGAATGACTCCATTGCTGGGATTTACAGTCAAAATTGGTGTTTACCGCCACAATTTACTATCTCTGGAGGGAAAGTGTTACAGGATAGGTTAGTTCTTCTTCCTTTTCTACCTATTTTGCAATTGTAGTTTGGGCTCATTAGATAGAACACAACAATCTCATGAAAACAAGACAAATAATTTGGGGAAAACACAGACCGCCTCTCCTTTCTTTTATTCAATCCTTAAATACAATAATACATTGGCAGTTACTTAACTGCTTTTTCTCGTATTATTACAATTGGACACACAAATAATGACACAAATATCCCCAACTGATCTATACGCCACATGGCTTATTAACACACAACACTTCCTACAGACACAACAGAATTAAACCCCAACAAACGATCCGTAAAACATATAAAAGATATAAACAACAATACATAAAAGACAACACAATAGCTTCACGTCTTCTTCTAATATTTATAGACATATTTGAATGGAGATATCTCATGACTGAATTGTGTAACAGAAAGCAATGACATATGCAGGGAAACCCAACCAATCCCATCCAATGTCTTAGTTAAAAGGACCTTCTACTATGTGTATCCAACCAAATTAGTCTAGTTGTTCGTTTGAGTGCAGAACTTAGCTTGTTGAGTGGTGCTGTTTTGAACTATTATAAACTATTCTTGTAAAGGCATCAAACTATGCAAGGATATCCTTTGCAGCACATGATAACTATAGCTATTCCATCTTGTAGAATGTAAATATCTTCCCTTTCAAAGAAAATACCGAATTGCAACCCAAAGAGAGAGAGAGAGAATTCAGTCACATGTCCCCACAACAATAGACAAAAATAAGAAAACAAAAAAGTAAGTTGAAAATAGCACAACAATATCAAATAAAGAATACCACTCTCTTATGCGCCTAATATCAGTTCGGCCCAGATTCAGGTTTGATGACACACAGTTCAGCTGCTCGACTACAGTATTCACATGAGACCAATTCTGGGTTTTTTTCAGTGAACAGGAATGTGGTTAGTTGAGATTACCAAAAAAAGAAAACCCTTAACATCACCGGTTACCCAATTGTTAATTCATTTATAACTATAGACACATAACAAGCAAATAAAGCTGAACAGCATACCTGCATAGCAATGACATCTGCATGATCAACAATCAGAATCTGGTTTATAAATAGATATATCAGCAATATAGAATGAGCCAATGAGAAAATAGCATAAAGAATAACAACTAAAAAAGGAAACCTCTATAGAAGAGAGGTAGTCAACGTCTTTGTCCTTCTCACTCTCAGCCTCCCCAATTTTCTGCAATAACAATTGCAAGATTATTTGCATTTCAATGGACTTAATGGAATAGAAACATTATTATTATTTTTTTTTTTTTTTTTTTTTTTTGGGTTGGGGACGAGGAGGGGAGTTTTTGGGGGGGGGGGGGGTGGTGGGTGGGGGGGGTGGGGGGGTGTGGGAGGGGAGGGGGCGGGGGGAGAGAAATCTCAGTCTATATGCTATGGTTTAGAAATTCCTTCAAAGGGTTTTCACCCCACATTAAGCACAAAGAAAGATGGAAAAAGAGCATGCTATATTTTTACAAATAACCAATGCCCTCATAATAAACTGTAATAAAATTATTAATTCTAGTTTGATGTAACAACATTTATTAGGTTAGTAATTGAGATAATCTACAAGCACTTAGCTCCTGGACTGCGGCAAAATATTGGTAATTTCACGATGCTTCAGAAAAGGCACCCAAAAATTTAATTTTTTGGTTACTTAACCCACAAATGCAGTTCACACCATCCAGACACATTATCAATCATCCAAGAGCTGTATACTTGGCTAAATTAAAGCCTTCACTAATCCAGGTATAATGCATTGCGAGAGCATAATTGTAAGTTGTACTCTTCCTGCATCAACAAAATCTTGCATCAATAATGGCAACGATTTTATAATTTGTACTCTTCCTTCGTCACACAGAAGCTATTAGTCCATTTTTACATCATCCTCCCAATCCATTCCACTAATGAACCACAACCTGATTCCAATTATCAAGTTGAATGGAAAAGGTGGTGCAATTGGGTACTTAATCAATTTTTTTTTTTAATCTTTTTTGGTAAATAAATAGTGTTATATTAACAGAAAATAATTACAACTGCATATGCAGGGAGAAATACAGCAAACTCTATACAAATGTAGTCCCATAAAGAAACAATCTGCTTAGCTAGACAGGGCAGAGGAGTAGCTTAATTTTCAAGTCTGGAAGAATTTCAGAGTTCTCCAAATGCAATAGACAGCTGAGCCCAAGCCAACATGCCATGAAAGGACTCGGGAGTTCTTACAGGAAGTGGTGCGAGAAGACCAGAAACTAACCCTGGCCAAGTCTGATAAGAAGGTGGGCTGCCAAGTCAACCAGTAGCCGCTGTCCAAACTTTGGCTGAATAGGCACAGGAGAAAAATAAGTGACCGTGGTCTTCTTGGCCTTGAGGAGAAACATAACAAGAGGCAGATGAGGCAATACCCTGAGGAGGAGTTTATCAAGAGTGTCAACCTTTTGCAACCAAGCAAGCCACAATATGAAGGCATGATGTGGAATAGACTGCTTACACCACTACTTTATGCCAGTTGATATTGGCTCCATGGGGTATGAGCATATGGTAATCACTTTTAATAAAAAGGACTCACCTATGTATAAATTAGTCCAGAGTTTGTCAAGCAAGGAAGGATTAGGATTGAAAGAAGGATAAATAAAGATGTTATCCCATAAAGAGCCACTTGGGAGAGACCATCGTGCATTATCCATAATGGAGCTTAGGCAAGTATGTTGAGGCAGACCTGCACTAGAAATTTGCCAGGCACTAAGGCAGACATGGTGGGACCATTGGGAGCCAAAAATCTTACCATAAGGCGATGGATAGTCCATCACACACCTATTATTTGACAGAAGTGAATTTTGAGGAGCCTTCCCAAGACCAAGAACATTGGAAGGAAGTCTTCACATTCCAAAAGCTTTTTCCCTTAAGAAATTGGGACTTAATCCAATTAACCCAAATGTCACCCTCACCTTCTTTAAGAAGGTGCAAAATATGTTAAATTTCAGCTGCAGTGTTCCAAGAAACAAGCCTGCAAATAGCAAGACCCACCTAGTCCAAAGGTTTGCACAGGCTGTCCCATCAAACCTTAGTGTTAAGTTATATGTTGTATATATTAATATTTATGTTTTCTATATAATATAATTAATATAGTGGTAGGTTAGGTATACTAACAGTCACTAGATCTTTGTATATAAATCTCTATGTATGTAAAATCAAATAAATAAGAAACATATCAGAAAATATATTTTTTTCTCTCTTTGTTTACATGGTATCAGAGCCCTAGACCATCTAAACCCTAACCCTAATTTACTCAAACACAAACACTAACCCTAATTTCCGTGGCTATCAAAGGCGTGTTGGCCATCTTTCCAGTGTTGGATTAAAAAACTTCTACATCACCGTGTTTCCCTCTTCTCTGGCATCATAACCCACGAATCTCGTCGCTGGAATCTCCTCATGCATCGTCGCCGTCATCATTACCGGATCTTCTTTTTCAGCCATTTCTTGGCCATTTCTCTTGACACGCGCTAGCTTCTACTCTTTATTTGGTTTCGGCCATCAAAACCCATAAAAATCAGCTTCTTTCGCGACTAGACGCCGTCGTACACCGCTATCCGCCGTCATACGCCACCGTTGCCACTGATCAATTGTCTTTTGAGGGTTTGTTCCCTCTTCTTAAGGTTTGTTTGTTCATTTTAACATGGCTACCGATGGAACGTCCTCAAAATCCAGTCCTTTTTCAAGTCCCTTGTCAGTTGTCACCAACTCCGGCTATTGCAACAGAAAAGTTATTGGGCAGTTCTAATTATTTGTCCTGGTCTAAGGCTGTGGAATTATGGTGCATGGGTCAAGATCTACAAGACCATTTGACCACCAAACTAGATGATATGACAAAAGATTCAAAGAAGGATAAGGATCAATGGATGAGAGTTAATGCTCTTTTACTGAGTCTTTTGTGGCAATCCATCGATTCATCTCTTCATTCAATTTACAGTCATTACTCAACTTGCTATGATGTTTGGACTCAGGCGAAGAGACTATATACAAATGATATTCAGCGTTTGTACCCAGTGATATCTAATCTACTTAATTTGAGACAAACAGGTATGTCAATTACTAATTTTCTTGGCAGATGGGTATCCATTAAAGCTGAGTACAACTCTTTACTCCCTCCCGGTCAGTTTCTCCAAGATGATTTGACTTGGAGAGAGAAATTTTTCATGATTTGCATCCTTGGTACACTTGATCTTAGTTTTACTTCAATTCGTGATCAAATATTGGCTAGTCCTACTATACCATCTATAGATGAAGTTTTCTCTCGCCTTCTTCGTATGTCATCAATTCCTAATGCACCTATACGTGGTTTTTCTTCTATGGATAACTCAGCTCTAGTTTCTCAGATGGCATCCCAAGGTCACATGGCTAACAGAGAAGGACAGGGTGATATTGTTAAGGGAACCCGTCTGAGGTGTACCTACTACCATCGACGGGATCATACCAAGGACAAATGTCACAAGTTGCATGAACGTCCTCCACAAGCTAA
The DNA here is from genome assembly GCA_024138025.1 of Combretum micranthum. Taxonomy (NCBI): domain Eukaryota; kingdom Viridiplantae; phylum Streptophyta; class Magnoliopsida; order Myrtales; family Combretaceae; genus Combretum; species Combretum micranthum. Next base: position 135,847 of record JAMXBD010002533.1, read on the forward strand.
TATCATTCAGAATACCAATCCTATCTCTTCTGCTGCACAACATCCTAAATCTCTACTTCTCACAGGAGCTAATCTTGAGAATTATTTGCAGTATCAGGCTTCACAGCAATCCTCATCTTCTACTGCTTCTTTTGCTCACACTAGTATTTTTGTTACATCTCTCACTCAGTCTTCTACTTTAGGTCCATGAGTAGTTGTTTGGTGCTTCTAAACACATTTCTCGTAATCCTCACTTGTTTTCTCACTTCTTGAAATCTGCACTATTACCTTCTATTACCATAGCAAATGGTTCACATGCAGTACCTAAAGTTGTGGGTAGTGCACAACCTTTACCATCTGTGTTTTTAGAAAGTGTTCTTTATATTCCACATTGTCCATTTAATCTTGTCTCTATTAGTAAAGTCACTCGTACCTTAAACTGCTCTATTAAATTTGACCCCTATCCTGTTATTTTTCAGAACCTCCGTACGAGACAGACGATTGGCAGAAGATGTGAGTCACAGAGACTTCACTACCTCACCAACCCTCCAGCTTCTTTTCTGGCATGTTCTGTTACAGTCTCTCCAACTCTTCTCCACAACCATTTAGGCCATCCCAGTCTTTCTAAATTTCAAAAGATGATTCCTAATTTTTCTCAACTATCTTTCTTGGATTGTGAGTCTTGTCAACTTGGGAAACAATATAGAACTTCGTTTCCTAAGCGGGTCAATAAGCGGGCTACCTCTCCTTTTGCTATAGTTCATTCTAATATTTGGGGTCCTAATAGTGTCGTGTCTTGTCTGTTTTGGGTTTTCAATACCTTGTAACATTTATTAATGACTATTCGCGTTGTACTTTGTTATATTTGATGAAAAGTCACTCGGAGTTATTTTCAATTTTTGAGTCATTTTGTTCTGAAATTAAAACGCAATTCAATGCATCTATACAAATTTTGCGCAGTGACAATGCTCCTGAATACTTTTCTAATCAACTTAATGAGTTTTTATCCTCTCGTGGCATTCTACATCAGTCCTCTTATGCTTATATACCTCAACAAAATGGAGTTGTTGAGCGTAAAAATAGACATCTAATTGAAACTGCCCGAACACTTCTTTTACATCATCATGTGCCTACTCGTTTTTGGGCTGATGCTGTTCTCACTGCTTGTTATCTCATTAATAGAATGCCTTCTTCTGTTCTTCAGCACAAAATTCCTCATACGATCTTATTTCCTGATCAACCCTTGTATGTGCTTCCACTACGTGTCTTTGGTTACACATGTTTTGTTCACAATATGTCTCCTGGTCAGAATAAGCTATCAACGCGTTCTATTAAGTGTTTTTTTCCTTGGTTACTCAAAACATCAAAAAGATTACAAGTGTTATTCTCCCACTACTCGTCGCTACTATTTGTCCCCTGATGTTACATTCTTTGAATCTTCCTCTTTTTATTCTCTCTCTTTTTCATTTGAGACTCCTCTGTCGGAGATTTTACCTATTCCCTCTTAGTTAGCTCTTCTGAATCTATTCCTGTTGTTCCTTGAGTCTATTCCTTCCCTTCCACCATTATAGGTTTACTATAGACGCTCTCGACACCTGCTGTCCTCAGACACCCCGCATATTCCAAAGGCTTCCATTGACTCATCTTCTGTTCCAACATATCCACCTGCTGAGGACCTACTTGAAGAGGACCTTCCTATAGCTCTCAGAAAAGGTAACCATTCTACTCGTAATCCTCATCCACTTTATAATTGCCTTAGCTATCACCGTTTATCTCCATCCTATTGTACCGTTGTCTCCTCCTCATCTTCCATTTCTATTCCTAAAAATGTGTGTAAGGCTCTTTCAAATTCCGGATGGACACAGGCAATGGTAGACAAGATAACTGCTTTGCATGCCAGTAAGACTTGGAATTTAGTTCCCTTACCTCCTGGCAAATCTCTTGTTGGATGTCGATGGGTTTATGCTGTTAAAGTTGGTCCTGATAGTAAAGTTGATCGGCTTAAAGCTCAGTTGGTTGCCAAGGGATATACTCAGATGTACGGTTTGGATTACGTTGATACATTCTCTCTTGTTGCTAAAATGTCCTCTATTCGCTTGTTTATCTCCATTGCAGCTATGCGACATTGGCCCTTGTACTAATTGGACATAAAAAATGCATTTCTTCATGATGAACTCCAGGAGGAAATATATATGGAGCAACCGACTGGCTTTGTTACTCAAGAGGAGTCTAATCTGGTATGTAAACTTCGACATTCACTTTATGGTTAGAAACAATCTCCACGTGCCTGGTTTAGTCGGTTCAGTACTATTGTAATAGAGTTTGGAATGATTCGTAGTGCATCTGATCACTCAGCTTTCTATAAGCATACATCTGAGGGGCAATGCATTTACTTAATAGTATATGTAGATGACATTGTCATAACCGGTAATAATCAGAATGGTATTACTCAGTTGAAGACACATCTTTTCAAACATTTCCAGACCAAGGACCTTGGCTTGTTGAGATACTTTCTTGGCATAGAAGTTGCTCAATCCACTTTTGGTATAGTACTCTCTCAAGGAAAATATGTTTTAGATATACTGGAAGAAACTAGTATGCTTAATTGCAAGCCTGTGGAATCTCCTATGGATCTCAATGTGAAATTGTTACCAAGACAGGGGAAGCTTTTTACAGATCCAGGAAGAGATCGTCATTTGGTAGAAAGACTAAATTATCTTACTGTCACTCGACCTAATATATCATTTGCAGTCAGTGTTGTCAGTCAGTTTCTCCAATCTCCTTGTACTAGCCATTGGAATGCAGTGATTAGGATTCTTAGATATGTGAAAGGTACTCCAGGTAGAAGTCTACCATATGAAGATCATGGTCACTCTAAAATAATTGGATATTCTGATGCTGATTGGAGCAGGTTCTCCATCTGATAGACGATCTACTTCTAGGTATTGCATTCTTGTTGGAGGAAACCTGGTATCTTGGAAAAGTAAAAAGTAAGATGTTGTCGCTAGGTCAAGTGCAAAAACAGAATATCGTGCTATGGCTTTGACAACTTGTGAATCAATTTGGCTGAAACAATTACTTAAGGAGCTAAAATTTTGTGAAACTTCACAGATGGAGCTAATTTGTGTTAACCAGGCTGCATTACATATAGCTTCTAATCCTGTATTCCATGAGTGAACTAAGCACATAGAAATTGATTGTCACTTCATCCAAGAAAAGATCTTATCTGGCTGCATCTTCACTAATCATGTCAATTCAAATAATCAGTTTGTTGATATACTGACCAAATCCTTAAGGGGTTCTCATATTGAATATATTTGTAACAAACTTAGTACATATGATTTGTATGCTCCAGCTTGAGAGGAAGTATTAAGTTATATGTTGTATTTATTAGTATTTATATTTTCTATACAATATAATTAATATAATGGTAGGTTAGGTATACCAATAGTCACAAGATCTTTGTATATAAATCTCTATGTATGTAAAAACAAATGAATAAGAAACATATCAGAAAATATATTTTTTTTCTCTCTTTGTTTACACTTAGCCTTAGTGGAAATATTAGGACAGCCAATCCAAAGGAAATTCTACAAGAAACTCTCAATCTTGTAGGCGCAAGGCAAAATGAAAGTAAAGGCTCAATAGACTAGCAAAGAAAAAGACAAAATTTCATCAACCATAAACAACCAGCAAAAGATAGAAACTCGAGAGTCCAAGAGTTAATACAAGATAAAATTCTTGTGAAAAGACCATCACAATAGCCAATCCTAAGCTTTGAGGAGAGTAGCGACACCCAAGATAACGATTGGGGAACATTCCCTTCTGAAAGCCAAGGGTTTGAAAGATAAAATCCTTTTGAGGGATGTTTGAGAAGAAAACTTAGCATTACCTAAATGAACTGAATATTTAAAAGTACAAACCCAAAAAATAGCACTGCGATCAATTTTAAAGCTCTAGACCTTTTATCTAATAAAGGCCAAAACTCAAGACTCTTCACCCCCAAAATTAAGAAAACGAAATGGAGTTCTAATTATGCTATTATAATATTTAACCTCGAATCAAAGCTGGTTAATGATTAAACATATTTGGCACAAGTAAAAAGGTTTCCGTCATTGTCATAATTAAATCTTCGTTCACCAAACTGTCTGGATTCCTCATTACTAAATTATCTACCTAATTGTTCAAACAGGTATAGAACAAGCCTCAGTTTTGCTATCATTGATCTTTGCATCACAGAAACATTTATCCTGCTCCATCATTCTTCCTGTGCAATACATAGAGCTAGGATAATCTTTTAAAAACTTTTTGATTTTAAAGTATCTCCTCGATACTTCTAGGGACCATTTACCAACTGCTTGGTCCTATTTTCATCCAACACGTTATAAGTGAATGGTATACCACAATTCATTTTGCAAAACCAAACACCATCTAGAAAAGTATTACAAAGCATTCAAGACTTGCATCGCTCAGTACTAACAACCCTTTTCCATACCATAGAGCATACTTAATCTTCTCACGGCTGGAAAAGGTAGCCCTCTGTGAAGAAAATTTCCTATGGGTGTTTACCCAAAAAAATATTCTTTAAATGCCAAACCCTCTAACAATTCCATAATTTATTCCTGAGAGTAATTATTTTTGTCCACGGAGAAATAATTTCTTCAACACTATAAAAGATACTTGTAACAAAATTAGATCCATATAGAGTGATATAAGAGCTTATAGTTATAAAGGCATTGAGGTTCTACATTTATTATTTTACAGTCTTATTATTTGTGAGCTAGAACTATGAATTATGATTGAACCTATCATGTAGATGCATTGATTATAGGGGTTTATATAACAGTGCATCCATTTGAACTCAAGACCTTCCAATTTAATGTTAAATTTAGATCCATAACAAACTTATCTAAAACATTTAAGCTCATGAGGTATAATTTCAATTCTACAAATTATGAAGTTGAAATTTTTGAATTATACAAAGGATATAAGAGCTATATTACTAAAGACTCATCTAAAGCCTTCTCGTTCTTTCCTTCTATCTACAATTAAAAATAAAATATGCTACCTGGTCATTAAAAGGGGTTCAAATAACAGTGCACAATTTCAAACTCATGAGAGTTGTATACAATAATGAATTTAGGACCACAAAAGTTCTAAAAATATAAGCTTCTAGTGTATGGCTTTAAGCTTATTAGTTAACAAGTCTAATCTAGTGGCTGTGTTACTTACCATCTGTCTACAGCTTTCTCCTTCTTTTCTTCAGTCTATGACTGAAAACTAATACAAGTTCTCAAGTCATTGAAAGGTCCAACGAAAGTTCAATAAGGAAGAATGTTGCCTCTATGAAGGATGCTAGTAAAAACAAATTTGGAGGAGGAAAAACCAAAAAAAAATGAAGGAACCCTCTTTTCAATCATCCTATAAAAGAATGACCTAAGGTCTAATACTAGAATGTGCTTTTGTCTACCATGCATATGCTGTATCTTCCTCAAACAGTATGAGCTTAACATGTAAGTTTCAGTAACATAAACTACTTGAGGGTTGAAACCTCAAATTCCTTGACTAATAAAATACTTACCGTAATCAAACCAAGAGGAGAAGCTATAATAATATCTGATGTATAGAAGTCATTGTATAAGGTGACACTCTTCCTGCAAAGGTGAGAAAGAAAAAACCATAGATTAATGCACCAACAGCACAACAAATTCAATCAGCTGAAAACCATACATTTAATTATTGGTAAAGACTTGAACTAAACCGAGCCACACTTATTATTTCTCCTTTTCTGCGTATATATGGCACCGTTAAAGATGATATGAAGAAAGAAAATTACAACTTCTTTTCCTTTTAGGCACAAGGGGTATGAAAGACCAACCAATTACAAGAATAATTTCATTTACCATAAAGAGACACAAGATCTTCTTCTAGATAAATTCCACCCATGGGCAAAAGCTTACATGAGTTTAGACAAATGGATGAGATCATGTCTAGTATCATTGCTTCTTTTGTTACCCAAGTTCCAGAAAAGGCCAAAGTGTAGTTATGCAGGATTCTAATAAGATGAAAAGGATGGAAGGTAAATTGGTTGGCCATGAGGAGTAAGCTTTTACAGAGACAACAAACTTTTGATGCCATCCTAATGGCAATTGAGGCAATTTATTTCGACTCTTAAGGAGCTAGAGAGGGATTGCCTACAAGCTTGTATCAAAAAAGCTCATGATTTGGCGATATGGTCATTCCATTGGCACCATAACTCAAGATGGATACTACATAATGTCATTTACCCATCTCTCTAGTTGCAAGAATAGTCATCAGCTTACATAGTTTTAGTGTTAGTGTTGATTGTATGCTCTGTTAAGTAAGCTGAAATAAGTTCCAAAAGCTGTAATAAATGTTACTATAATGTAAGTAGTGTGTATCAGGTGTACAAGGGCTGCGATCAGGCATGTAGAGGGTAGGTCCGTTTGTGTGTATTGTTTGAAGGTCTCAGTTATCTCTAGCAGATGTAGGGAATAATGAAAAGACAGTTGAGCAGTGAACTGCCCATTGTATGTTCTTATACTAAAAAAAAATTACAGAAGTAGGTCCTATTTTTCTCAAACCAACGTCACTAAGAGCTCATTGGATTCTTTCTTGATGAGCTTAAAATCATTATGTTCAAGATAGGTAAAAGCAGAAAAAAAAAAAAAAAGACCCATAAAAATGAAATAAAACCTGATATCATCTTAAACTGACCTTAAACATGTCATTATATCCGATCCTGTGACACCATGTGTCATTAAATGTTATTTTTTGATCTCCCTAAGAGGTCTATCACATCTATTTCCTTTGTTGACCTAGCTTTTGGTTCTTCTAACCTTTAAGCAGGATTAGCTTGTGAGATTCGATCTCCTCTCTTTTCTTTAACTTTTTCCCCCTTATAGTCGTAATATTTACGAATAATCACACACTTTATTCATACTACTCTTCTCATATCTCCATGTTAGATATAAAAGTGTGAATAATCAAGAAGCTGTGAATCCACCGGCTTGAAGGCAAGCAAGGTAGGCAACTAGTCCACTTCCACCAGCTTGTTTACCACAATTACACAATGCCCTGACCATATATGAAATTTTTCTTTAGTAATGATCTTGAATGATAAAATTCAATAACAGATTGCAGAAAATTATTATGTAAAAAGAAAAGATGAAAAATTAGAATAAGGAGAAGAAGAATTTTTAGCAAAAGCCTGACATGAGTCAGTAACCACATCAGGTTTCCAACTGACTTTTTCTTCCTTCCCCCCCAACCCCCCACCAAACCCCCCCCCCCCCCCCCCGGGGCCCCCCCACCCACCACCCCACACACTCCCCCCCACAACAACACCAAACCCACCTTTTCCTCCTCCTGCTTTAAGTTTTTAAGGATGGTATGTGATCACTCAAACAACCAAACACCATAGGTATGAAACTTTAGCATTTCTCGCCAACTACCCTAGTGGTTAAACACTCAAGGTTGAGTCGTCCCACCCACCACTGTAGGTGGGTAGCAACCAACAGGCATCGGTGGCTCTTGCCGACCACCTTAAGGCCAAGGTGCACCTAAGCTAATCCCCCTAGGACTTTGTGGGATTTTTTTTTTTTTCATTTTTCATTTTTTTTAACTAAATTAATCAATTAAATAAACTAATTAATGTGGACCATTAGCATGACATGACAAAAGTCAAGGGTGACATGCTGACAGACACTAATATGACAGAGTAAAACATAAGTATTCAAAGTGAGAAGAAAGAAAATGTGTGTACAAAGTAACAAAAAGTCAAAAAATAGGTTTATAAAGTAAAATTTGCATGGAAGAATATATGACGGAACCAATGAATCATACGTAACTTTAACAATTACTAAACTGCAGGTGAAATACATCTAAATCTGCCAAGCCAATGGTAATAATAGAAACTAAGATGATCCCATTATCTCATCATCTTATGCATTGAAGCCCCAGCAGTAAAGATGGCAACAATTGAAATAAGGACCTTCAAAACTTAGGAATGAGTGGTTATTAATTACAAACCTAGTAAACTTAATGCCAATCATGAAGTGGTCATCAGAATTGCCATTAAAGAGTGCAAGGAAGTCAGAAGGTTTTGAAGACTTCTGAGTAGAGCCACGTTCATCTTGAGGCACACCCTTCACATTATCATTATCTGCAGGATCTTCAAAGCCAAAATCATCACTAAATCGGTCCATATGCTTCACATTAACCTGAGAACAGAACGACCACCAGCAGAAAAAACATGATAGGCCAATGGAAGGAAAACGAAGAAGAAAAAATAAATAAAAAATAAAAACAAAAAGTTTAAGATTTTTCCTCTCTAAGTAAAGCCAACATAAATGAAGGTTTGGATTAACACTTCAATATTATCAATGAATAATAAAGAAAGATGATTTAATGTTCAAATGAACTTATCTAGTAAAACCCACAAGAAAGCTAAACTTTCTCCTTTCTAATCTACTTAAAAATGGAAACATAATGTTCCAGACCAAATTTAAACCATATCACTCTGTGACCATGATTAGTAATTATCAACAATGCCTATAATAGTAAAAGAAATGTCCTTTCTCTTTTCATAAAAACAAATAATGCAGTGATACCAGCAGTACCGGATTACATGTGGTGATGACACCTGGATAAAAATGTTGAGTGTGTGATGAATAGTTAATTATTTTTTGTAATGTTGTGGCTTGAAAGAATTGATATGGGGAAAATGCATTAACCCTACTAAACTTTAATCATAGTGCCAGTACACCCACGAACTTTCAAATATTGCAAACCATCCTCGAAATTTTATAAATTGACAAGTAATCCCAAAAGTTTAAAATGAAACCCCCAACCCCAACCCCACACACCAAACCCCCCCCCCCCACACCCCACCCCCCCCCAAAAAAAAAAAAAAAAGAAAGAAAGAAAAAAGAAAGGAAAAAGAAAGAAAAGGGTTTGACCTTAGTGCATAAACACCCTTCATACTTATCAAAATTTGCTTTTACATCACTTAAACTTTAACCTTGGTGTATTTTCATTCAACTGAAAAAAATCAAAGGTCCTCAATGTTGCCAATTTATCAAAGCTTTGCAACATTTGAAAATCTAGAGGCTATATCCACACCTAAATCAAAGTTTAAGGGGGTTATTTGCAATTTCTCCAAATTAATAGCGTAGATAGTTGGGGTTATGCAGTAATATTTGCTACCACCATGTTGGCACTGTCTATTAGGTCTCTTGTGCACAAAATGTGTGTCACTTCAAAATAATTCTGCAATATTTTCTACGGAAAAAAAGTTTTACCGCAGCACACGAAACTCACCTTGCGTGTTGGAGGTGTCAGTTGTATTAATCTCTTAATAACTCTATAAGCAATGCTTCGAAGAGGCAAAAGGATCAGAACCTGGGAACCAGCGATGCTTATGAGCAATCAAAAAAGAGTAAAGCAGAAGCAACAAACAGCTTATGCAAGGTTAAATGTGTGATTAAAGTCAAAGAAAAAATCCGCAGAGGGCACATCTCCCTCACTATATGTCAGCAAGGTATTGGCAACAGCAAGCAACAATGTAATCTAGAGATTCTTTTATTGACACAGATCTAAGATTGTTTGGCTAACATTTTCTGGCAAAGGTGGGAAAAATTGAAGGTTCCATTGTTCTTTTTTAGGGAAAGTTCTCAAACCATGAAATGAAATCCAATATGATACAGCTCCATTGATTCAAGAGACTCTTTCATCCACAAAATATGATGACAGCAGCTGCCAAGGCTAACTTCTACAGAAGGCAAAACCATAATTTTTTCAATTTGGGGTGTTCACATACATGACCAATAGTTTTGGGGGACACTGCAATTTGTCCAAGTTATATTACAGTAAATTTTTATATGAAATGTCATTTTTATCTAGGTAAGTACATATCCATCAATATTTCGAGTTAAATAGGTAACTACTACACATGGTTTCACTGGAAGATTCTTTCAGGTTTCAAAGAAATTTAAGGGGCAAGTGGGGAGGGGGGGAGTGAATCGTCAAGGAGAAGTCTTTAAAAAAGACAGAGACAACATCTAACAGGCAACCCTTTCTTAACAAGAGAAGCCAGAATTTCAGTTCAAAGGGATTGAGAAAGAAATTATGGCTTTTGTTCCTCCAAGCATATCTGCCTTGTCCAAGTGCCCTAAATCCACAAATTAGATATTAAGCCTCAGCTTCATTATAAAGAGTAGAAGAGGACACAGAAAAAAGAGGCAAAAAGGTGTAGATCCAGGCTAAACAGATGACTTTCATGAATGTACTAGACATAGAGAGCAATTTGTTATGTCCTTAATGCTACAAAGTTATAGCAGTCTATAAGCTAAGTTGCAATTTCTTTTACTCGATTAATTTAAGAGAGTTGGTTTGTCAAGAAAATGTTAACTCAACTTCACATATGAATTTTAGATGATGCAAACAGCAAAATAACCAACAAGACACACATGGTCACTTTGGATTAAGTTCATTGCCATATCCATCCACTATTTTTCCCATCTCATTAAGCAACAGAAGACATGGGAATATTAAAAAATTTCAACCCACCTTAGGACGAGTAAACCCTTGATCACGGATGCAATCACCCATTTCTTCAAAGACTTGTTCGTTCTTAGCTTTTGCATCATTTTTCTTCACAAGATCTCCGGTCTTGTAGATGTGATTTAACTGCATAACATGAGTATATATGTCAAGACAGGAAGCAAATTGCAGTAGGTCTATCCATACTTCTATTGTTTCACATACAAAGCAATGGGCACATACACAATGCATAAGGTAAGCATCCATGATACTAGAGTCTTCTCCTTTGCCTTTCTGATAAAATGGCTTCTTGTTGCAGTGCAATATATCTCGATAGTGACTAACTGAATATGCATATTAATCATTTTGTTAGTACTTGCATCTATTTCAGTTGTAAACATTCAACATATATATATATACCCAGTGGTATAAGAGCATATCAATGTTCACCAAGACACATTTTTAACAATGTTGAAAAAAACATAGAAAAAAACATCATAATGGGACAAAAGCCTTAATCTTGCTCAGGTTCAATAACTAGATCACATTAGCACACCAACAGACACAATAAACACTTTCCCAAAAATCCTCACACCAACCTTCCAACCAAATTACTAAACTTACTGTACACAAAGAGAGAAAGTTAATTTACCACACCCACACACAAAAGAACACACACACTAACTAAAGAGAAAAGTTAAATTCAGGATTTCTCATTCATAGGCAAACATACATTTTATATACATTGAAATGTCTATAGTAGATAAGCACATTAATCCTATAGTCAATTGTTTGATTACATCCTATAGTTAAATTTATCCACTGTTGCGCACTAAGCAACCAGAGGCTTTGATACCCTGCAAACAAAGTAGAGAGACAATGACTAACGTCAGGATTTTCTCATTCACAGGTTAACATACGGCTATACATACATTGAGGCATCTATACTAAGTAGAAACATTAAACCTGTAATCGATCCTAATTAAATATAAGTGTCTATATTAAGTAGATACCCTTAGAATTAAGCTCATTTGTTACATCCAACTAGATCTTAATAGTAGCTTACACTTAATGTACATTCCATAACACTTACATACATTTTCTAAAAACCATATTCTACCATAGCAGGCTCATGGATTTCTGGTTCTCTAATGCCTCAACTTGTGGAGAAAGAGAAAAAGACATTATAGCTCGAAAAATGGTGACAACAAATACACATGATTGAAGAACTCCATAAAAATTGAAGGCAAATCCCCTCCCCCACAAAGAAGCATTCCAATCTTCATACTGAAAAAGAATGAAAGGACTTGGGGAATACAAGAATTCCTCCTCACAACATGATTACATCATGATAGTCTCTCAACCAAAATTAAGTAATAAATAATATATCTTTCCACTTGGAATAAAATAAAAAAAAACCCTTTCATGCTAATTTATTTAAACCATGAGGGGATCATAGGACAAAACATAAAGAAGAAATTGTACATAAGATTTTCCAGCAAAAGCGTTATTATCTTCCAAAGACAGGAAATAACAACGGGACAACTTACAGAGGGTGAAGAAGACCCTTTCCTTGGAAAAATGAAAATCATCACCTCCAGATGCTTTATATATATTTATCCAGTGTTCATACAAACTTGGCTTCAGTCCGTATTCAGGGATAACATTATCATCCTACAAAATCCAGAATCTCATTAAACAAGAAAAGCTAGTGCTATGGCACCGTAAAACTAATAATATTCCCACAAAGAAGCAAATATAGGTTAGTGTAAATGCCAAAGACAAACAGAAAATGAAGTGAAATTTATGGAAAAACATGAAAAATCCTAAACATTAGATGAAGAAGCAGATTACAGAAAGATGCAAAGAAAATGTGTCAGAAATTAGGGAGAAAGAAACAATATGGCACAAACACCAGAAGCACTCCTAAACTATAGAGATAAAACTGTCATACTAAAAGAAAATTATAAAATGTAATATGAAGATAGAAAACCAAACAAGATGGTTCTATCCATTGTAGTTATAATCTCTAAGTCAATTTCCCCCCTCTTCACTTAATCAAAAACCTAGTTTCTATATCTTTCGATTTTCCATTTCTTTATCCATTACGTTTTGCATAATTCACTAAAAAAAAATTTTTTTTTTTTTTTGTGGGTCATTTTGTGGCACATCACTCACAAACGACCCTTGAGGGTACTATACCATATGATATCTAGATGTGGTTTGTCCACAATTTTTTTCCTCCTTTTGGGTTGGGGGTAGGTGTGGGTGTGGGTGTGGGTGGACAACAGTACATCTCCTATATGTTGATCGATTTGATTAAATAAGTCATAGTTTCCAGCAGAAAAAGGCATGTGTACCAGAAATCCCATGTAAGTAAGAGAAGCAGAGCAACAAGTAAAATGCAAACAGAATAGCCAGAAGCACAAAATTGCATACCTTCATGAAAAAATCCCCAGTTCCTAACCACTTGCAATTTGACATTGCTTGAGCAGGTGTCTCCCAACTATATTTAGATTTGTTCTTCGAGATATGATCTATATCTTCTTTTGATAGCAAGTATCCGAAGTGTGCATTGAATGATCTATGAGTACGAAATTACATCGAATACATTAGTATTAAAATGCTGTCGGCATTAAAGAAAGAAACACAAACAGAATTATGGCAGTGTGTAAACCTAAGAACAGAACAACAGCTAGAATCTAGAAAGGAGGCATGAAAACTCATGCAGCTCCCTCCTCCCGTCCTCCCCCCCCCCCCCTCTTTTAAATGATCAAAACTGCATTGCAAATACAGTAAGCACTGGCAGGTTAACTTCTCGCCTCAACTTCACTGGATATGCTTGAACAACAGTTAGCAGAAATCTGCCCTATTGTTGGTCCTCAAAAAGGAAAAAAGGAGCGCATTAACAAGGGAGAGGGGCTAGTCAAAACTACATACTTGTTATGTTGATTTTGAGTTTTTAAAGGCAGATGTGGCATCCATCTGTCCCTTCACCCCTTCTAGAACCAGTTATTAATTCAAAGCATTGAAAGTAAGCAGTTCTCCACGGAAAATAATAGCTACACTTAAAAACACTTGACACCAACACAAATTGTTATCATATATAAAAAATAAAAGAATAAAAGTTAGACCTCATGAAAGATAGCTCCTCAACTGAATCATCATGATCAGAATGAACCTCTATCTCGTGATCTGGATCAGAGTGAAACGATTGACCATCATCCTCAACCTCAAAGCCTTCATGCTCCTTCAAATCACCAACCATGCCCTGCTGTGGCGATTCACTTTCCAAGGCAGCTTCATCTGTTGGCAAATCAGCATTAATCCTAGTGTTACCAAATGTGAATATATGAAAAAATGAGTAAAAGATAGAGATAAGTACGGATTTATCTTTCTATTTCCACCAACCTTTGATTTCCACAGTTTTCCGCCTATCCAAATACCATGTTAGTTATAAACCTAGAGACCAAGTTGCATCAAGTCTTAAACCTTTTGAAATACTTAAATGTTTCCTATATCTTTCAATTATGTAGCACGCCACATGTCATATAAAAAAAGTCAAAGTCACCCAACCTTTTAAACAGTTTAGAACCAATGTTTTAAAAGTCTATTATGGTGTTTAAAACACAACAGTGATTCTCCATCTACAAATCCTATCATCAATAACATACCAATACATCAGTTTGTGATGTCTAACAAGTGAATATGTCCACAGCAAATAGATCTTTAATAGTAAAAGGTGAAGAACTTAGTTAATGGATAAAAATATTATTGGATAGACAAAAAACCAAACAAGTTAAGAATTTATAAGTCCAGTTCTTGGCAGACTCTAGAACACGAATGCAATGACATCCCATGCTACAAAGTCAAAAGAAAAAATCTGGTTGGATTGTTAATAAATCAAGATATTCTACTGACTTCCACCACCATCCATCAAGTAATCCTAACACCCATAACATTCATGAATGCAATTGCTTGTACTTCTCCATATTTGGATTAGATAACCATCCTTCTAATGAGCCACTAGTTATGTGGTTAGCTGGTAGAGTGCCTACACTCTTAATCAAATACACAGTGACAATTGGCCTCTGTTAGTTGATTGTTCAGAATTTACCACGGTTCAAAAAATCATTATAACTTCGTAACATAATTGAAATGAGAAGGAAGAAAGCGAATCGGTATGCCAATTCCTCATCCTCAAATCCGTCCACGCTAATCTTGGCAGAATGAGATATCCAATTCAAGATCCAACTACTCAAACACAGCTAACGCAAATTTCTCCTTGGAAATGGCATCTGAAAATTTAAACCCTAGATTTGTTATAAGGACATTAAGTAATTTTACCCTCTAACATCAGATGAATGCGCATTTCCAAACTCAAGACCCTCTGCAATTATTTTCCCGATCCATGTATGCAACAATTAATGACCATGAATTTAAACAAAAGGAAAAAAAAGGGAAAAAAAAAAGAAAAAGAATTAACCAATAGACAAAAGGGTTTTGTACCCACTCTTAAACTTTATGTGAAATACGAAAAAAGATTGCAACTGAGAAGTCACAAGCAGATATGATATACGCTACCATGAACAATCACACTTCCTCACACTTGCATCTGAACATTCTCAACTCAACCTTTTTCACAAGTTTTACATGTAAAGCATCTAAAAAGACAAAACATTGCCTCTTGAAACCATGTTGTTATCTTCTTTTATAATGCAAAACACCAAAAAGCCAACTTTTTGTATGCAAAGAAGGCCTATATAAGAAATACTCACCCTCCAGAGATTCAATCTCATCCTCATCCGTTGCACTATCAGTAAAAGCATCCGACGACGACTCGCGACCTGATCTCAGAGACATAAGCAAATCTTCATATGCCAAGGACTCTTTATGAAAAGCAGCAGCATCATCATCCTTTAATTGTTGCAGGTGTCTATCATCTAAAGAATTTGAAAAAACAAAAAAAAAAAAGAACCAAGTAAATGTTAATAAATATAACAACAATGATTACTATATCAAACTGCATTGGTTTTCAATAGCATACCCGGAAGAATCTCTTCGTGTTTTTCATCAATGCGGGGATGCTTTCTCTCTCTTACACCACTCCTTGTTTCGTTATGCTTGAATGTTTTGGGTCTCTTAAACCCTATATCAAAAATGAATTATTTCATTGAAATAATCATAAGAAAATAATAATAATTCAGCTATTTAAATTGTAACAACGGAAGCATAAGTACCTTTGCTGCGAACCATCTTCTTCCCCATTGAAGAAAGTAAAGGGCGAGTTTCAAACTGACAAGAGAGTTCAGTTGTAGTTACAGGAGAACGGATGGTGGAAGGAAAGGAACAAAATGAAAAGAGGAACAAGCATAGCAATTTGAGACGAAACTCAAGAGTGGGGGCTCTAAGGTTTAAGCTTAGGGTTTAAGATCAGGGCTTTTCCAATAATAGTAGAGCTGGGGATTAAAAAATAAACAAAGAAATAAATAAAAGGGGAAATTTATTTTTTTATATTTTTATTTGTATTTTTTAAATCTCTAAATAATAGGAAAATCTATAGAGATTTATTTTTTTCTTTTGTTTATATAAAGATCTTTAAAGTGATTTTTTTTTTAATTAAAGGGACTAACGAAGTGAGTTAAAAGAATTGGAGATTCATTATTAGTTTTTCTAATTATTGTTTTGTTAAGTTTTCAAAAGTAAAATCGAAAAACCTTGTGAATTAGCTTATAAGTTTAACCTCTATAAACCTTTCACATAAATGTTAGAAAGCAAAAAACATATATATATATATATATATTACATAGATTATGTACAATGTGTATATATAGCATATACAATAGAAAATAAATTTTATATGCCGTATGTTATATCAATATATAATACTAATTTATGTAAATAACATAATATGTATGTCATATATATCACTTTACATGTATAACAAATGTCTAAAAATATATATACATAATCTACGGACAATAAATACATAATCTCAATGCTATGTATGGTATACACTTAATTTGATACATATAATCAATATGTTACATATGTGTATTATGCAATTTATAGGTTTCGGTAACTTTTGAAACACCTAAAAAAGAGTATAGTGATATTTTTAGTAATATTCCTAATTTAATATTATAATTAACAAATTGAAGTAATAACAAGAAGGTGTCAAGGGTGGAACACATTGCTAGCATTGTTTCAAAATATATATATACAAATATAAATTGTATCCAAAAAATATCAAATTAGCATCGCTATATCGCATCTTGGAGTGGTGATACAAATATTTTTACTTGCATCACATGTTGAAAGCGAAAAACAGCGACTTAAGCGATAAAAGTTTTAGGAGCATATGTATAGCACATTGGATGTGCAATACAAGTTTCAGCCATGTATCACATGTCCAACAAGTGATACATGTATAATTATGTGTATCGCTCGTTTGACGTGTAATACAGATCTAAAGTGTATCGCACGAATATGTAATACACATGTAATTTAAAAAAGAAATTGCATTACACTAAAAAAGTTGTATCGCACCTCCAAAATACGATACAACGATACTATTTTTGTAAATTTTTTCCACGATTTGGTTTTGTAGATTTTTTTTTTTCTGAAAGTGTATTATACATATAATACTCTTAGGTGTCAACATTGGAATACAACATTCCTAATTTATTACTCATAATATTATTTACAAAACATAACTTTTTAGCCATGTCTCATTTTTTCCTTTGTTCTTTTACCCCAGTCTATACAAATATTAAATATAATATAACATATTATATTATGACATAATATATATTGTATCATATAGATAATAAAAATATATCTTTGTTCTTTAATCCCAGTACATAAAAATATTAAATATAATATAACATAACATATTATATTAAGACATAATATATTATTTTAGGTTTTTTTTTTTTTACACATGTCAAATACTCATTTGCTAGGACATGGATGAAACAGTATTATGGGGATAACAAATTTTCATCCCCTAATATGTGTTATATTAAATATGATCATGGAAAATAAATACCGCACTAGGGTAATAGTGAATCTTCTCACATAATAATAACTTCAACATAATAATTTTTTTCCCTATAAAAGGCAAATGTTAAAAGATATTTTGAACTGAAAAGATGTTTTTAAACTAACAAATAATTGAAAAGAAAATTCTATGGTTCTATTAGTTATTAAATTGTTTAGATTCATACCCAACTGTAATAGCACAACTGAAATATTTAATATATTATTTATTATATTTATTTTAATAGTATGGTGATTAATTAGATAGTCACATCCATGAGATTATAGAAGTTCCGTAATTGAAAATAAAAAAAAGTTTTTTTTGTAAAAATTAAAGATAAAAATGAGCTAAACTGCTCGTTAGTTACTCAAACTTGGCTCGATTAGTAAATAAGCCAAGGTTGAGCTTAAGATAAATCTTCTTTGTCTAAATAAGCTGAGCTCGAGCTTCAATTCAAGCTTGTGAGCCGCCTCATGGATAGGCTCGTGAACAAACTAGTTAGTAAATTTTTTATTTATATATTTATGATATGTTAAATATATATTGTATCATATAGATAATAAAAACATATCTTTGTTCTTTTATCCCAGTATATACAAATATTAAATATAATATAACATATTATATTATGACATAATAATATATATTATATCATATAGATAATAAAAACATATAATTATCGAATCAACGTTGCAAGCTCTAAACGAGTTCCTTGTTCATACTCTTGTTTTAGAATATCCACTCAAACTTCAATACCGTACATTCTCTAGCAAGCCTTGTCGTTTGACATTTTCGTCTCACCCACCAGACACCAGTTAAGGATGGTATGAACTTTGTCCATCGGATATAGCAATTTTAGAGAATTCCCGAAAGCATCATTTCTTGTCCTCTTATTGTCGCTATAACTTCACCATTACACTTCACAAAAGGTCCCCATTTCCTCCCAAGATCACCCCTTTGATTAGAGGGCGAAATTAATCCCCTTAAGCTTCCTAATTAAGTTATAATGACAACAGAACATGTGATAAGTGTATGATAACGAGTTGATTGAATATCAGTATAGACAGTGAAGTTAAAGGTGTATCAATTTTGGACTGTGGCTAATAGGATTCTTTGTCACAATCAGAGGTTAGGGGATCATTTGTAAAGGCAGCTAGCTCCCATGAGGTATACCTAAGTTTTCAGGTAAAAGAACCCCCAACCAATTAAAAACTAACAATCAACTGGAACATAGTACCAATAAAAGGAGCCTATGAGCATGCTCCGTCTCCAATCTAGGTTTTGCTAACGTCCGCAATGAATTCAACGACATTATCACTCTGTCTAGCCACCATCTGAAATGGTATGTGGATTACCAGCAGCTACACTAGATAAACCTAATAATATGGCACACAAACATCGTGCATCATGAGCCCCGGCAGGGCGAGGGGTCGGTTGATTGGTGAACTTTTGTGGGTCCAGTACCTTACATAATAAGGCATTTCAAAGAAAAGACAGTCTTTTACTTCTCAGGAACATTGTCATTGTCATTGTCTTTGTCTTAACCAAATTGAGACGGAAGACCAAGTCCCAAAGTAATAAGCCAATCAAACTTCAGGATTTCTCATTTTTCCGGGATTACTCAACATGATTCATTTAATATTCACCTCAGAAACAACTCTCAATCACTACATCTCCAAAAAAGATAACAATAAAAATTACAAACAAAAAGAATACAAGTCATGTCTCCTCTCCTTAACTTATCAAAACTTTGTGGTGCATGTCAACATGCCAAAAAATCTTCAAAAACGAGCCTTCCGCTTGCGTGCAGTGTATTTTGAATCAGGAGGCACGGTGTTGCCTTTCCTACGACTCTGTTCTTTCTTCCTCAATACCCATTCTCTTCCTTTAATCTTCTTGTTTAGTTTCTGTTTCTTCCTGGGCCGATCTGTCTGAAAAATTAACCTGTAGATAAAGATAGCATTTAGGAAATTCAATGGGACAGCAAGATATATGGTCTCATATTCATTAATGCCATTTTCACTAGCAGCTTCTTATGAGGTTGAAATTATTCTAACTTTATCCATGATATTGACTCACTGTTTGATTCTCTTCATCGTCACTGCTGTCATCAGAGCAACTCTCCCCATCTTCTCCTTTCCCACAAGGAACAGCAGAACTTACAGATGGTGGCCCACAGGTAAGGACAAGATACTCTTTCCTACTCTTGGTGCTGTTTCCAACAATAACCATGGTAAGGATTAATTACAAGAAACTCCTGTAGATCAAGATAGATTTTTTTTAACAGTTCATTAAATCCTTTAATGATAGAAGCATTGCCACACATAAATGTGCGTTTAAAGTGAAAAACAATATACAACAGATTGCTTTAAGAAATTGCCATAGCCAAAAGTAATAAATTTCAACTAAAAGCAAATGTAGCTTAAGATAAGAAAAAAATCCGATTTCACCAAACTTAAAGCTACTCCATTCAACTATATCATTAAGCATTTAAGGTCTTCTCCAGTCAAGTTTAACCATACGCCAACAAACTTGACTTACATTCAAGGCAAATTATATTTTCATGCCTGAAGATAGAGTTCTTTTACATGGTCCATACCTAGGAAGGTAGTGACAGTGTAAGCAGATTCATGGAAAGAAGTACCATGTATTACAATAATAACCCAAGCAATAACCAGAAACAACATAAAGAATGATAATCTAGGATATGTAGCTTTTAGTTAATTACTCAAAAAATTACTTTATAGTGCTTCTTTTTGGCTGAATAACAGTTCCAAGATCTAAAAGCAAGCTCAATCTGAGAAAATGCCAGATGTTAGTACCTGTGTGGGTAGTCTACTACCAGTCCACCAGCAAATCCAGCACGCATAGCAGAACTCAAAATCAACTCACGTTGGGCAATGCTCTCAGGATAAACTTGAAAAACTGCTCTTGCTCCCCTTGCTAAGCATTTATACAATGATCCAAAGAAGGCCCTACAATAATATATCAGGAAAGTCTTAAATGTATCAACAAATCAAAAAGTAGAGACAACTTGAACAAAACAGCAAAGTTTTGCATAAAAAGGAACATACTTCAATCTTAACCTTGGCTCATGAGAGGACTTATCAGCATTGCATAGCCACTGCACTTTCAATTGATTAAGCAATATATGATTAGTATATAAAGAAAAACTAAGTAAAATAAAAAATTTCACATTAACCCTGCCTTTTCATGGAAATTCGAGGACAAAGATAGCTCAATAGATTCATATAACAGTAACAATTACAAAACAAAACGTGAGATCTCGTAAATCTGTCCAGCAGTACAATTGATTGTCAAAGAAACTCACTCTGGTTATTGGAGCTAGTGGAAAAAGCCTAAGAGATGGATATAGTCAAGGGTTGGTATGCAAAGAAATGGTGTGTATTATCAATGTGTCCTTGTCAGTAATCAAGCCATTTTTCTTGAAACTTATGATACAGTTTGAGATTAAAGAAACTTTGAAAGAAAACTCCTGATTGCTACAACAAATCTAATTATGACCTGATTGCTCATTACAGGCACTCATGACTCGTGATTACATATAAGACATGCTTTACATCCTATCTGGTGAATAAGCTAAGTATTCTTTGTGACTAGCTTTTTCTTGAACGTGTCTTTGTGTACAGAGCACAGCCAGTATGTTAAAGTTAGGTTGAGCCTCAGGCAATCTTGGACTTGGTGGTGGCAGACTATCAAAGACTGTCAAATGCATACAAGAGGAATAGCGCATGCTATTACTATTCATGGACAATTACAACTGCTCAAATTGGGTAAGGATAAATACAAAAGAAGCCCTGTGGAAAAAAAAAGGGTATGAGCCTAGACACTTTATAGGCATAAATACAGTAGTGCAGTGGCATCTATGACGACATCTCGTAGCTATGACATCTTACTAGGTCCTTCTTAACAACTTACAGCAAGTTTCTTGTCAGTTACATGGGTACATATATTCCTAAAAAATCAAATCTGGCACAGATGCCCAACATGAAACAGTGCTAGAGAGATCCAAACGGCCATTCTCCATTCATACTTTTAGGACACCTCAAAACTCCTTGAACCACCATTACAAAATAATGAATGCTCTCCAAAAATATTCAAAGGCTTTAGAGCTATCATATTTCCTATTATTGTTTTGATGAAACCTCAGCACATGGGCAAGCCACCCCACCCGTGGAGGAAAAAAAAAGGAAGATGTTTGCATCAACATTTATCAACTCAAGTTGCAGTTTGCACAAGGCTTAATGTTCTCATACATCAAATATCTCCTTCTAAGGCCCATTACTTAACATTAGTTGACAAATAAAACAAACCTGGACAGCAGATATACTGATGGCCCCATCAATAACTCCAGGTCGAAAGCCCAAACCCTGGAAAGTAGAATTTCAAGTTAGAACATTCCTTTATTAGATAACACAAATGCAGCTGTCTCCTTAGGTAAAATACAGGAAAGATTCAAAATCTCTGTACATGCTAGTCAAGACTTATTTCTCAAATAGAACAATCCCTGAAGTACTGCTTTGCCCAAATCAGGAAGTTTGAAGGAATGGTAGTGCAAAAGCACAAACATGCGGAGCATGCTAGTGACCCATTCTTTGTGATGAAGAATTTCCACATTGACAACTTGCAGTCAAAAGACAAATAAATAGGTCTCTAATATCATGAATTCATACATTGACAGTATGCTATTTCAATGGTTCGCCAAGGGATTGAAATGTTATAGTACATGTGGGAGAGTATGATAGACATTATCAACCTCTCTCACAACAATATAGTATGACATAGAGAAATGACAAAACATGATTTGAGATCAATGATGCAATGCAAGAAGAACTCTGCGTTTCAATCAAAGAAGGACGTTTGTGGGTACCTGACCCATGTCACCAAGCAAAAGGTCCCCATCTACTTCTCTTTCTAGAGCAACATCTACATATAAAATATTAAAAACATTAGCTAGCCTACACTAAGTGAAAAGCCAATTTCAAGGGTAACTCAAAAATCTTACTAAGCATTGATGGGGAAATGTCTAAGCCAATCCATGTGTGTCCATTTTCAGATAGTGTCTCTCCACTTAATCCAGACCCACAGCCTGTAAAATTACAGAAATACCAAATTAATCATCTCCACCCATGCCTCTTCATATGAAAAAAGTTTACATACAACTTCGTGAGAAATAGAACTGGTTTACATTTAGGAACACAATTTCTAAATTAGACAAAATAAAAGGTATGAAAATTGAAACTCAATGCAGAGAAACATGTGTAAGAATTTTGATTGTCCATAGATTATATAACTTCAACTCCAACTCGAACCCCATGCACACGTGCGCACGCACACACACGTAGAGAGAGAGAGAGAGAGAGAGAGAGAGAGAGTACCAATATCAAGGAGGAGCCTGGAAATCCCATCATCAGGCAAAGCAAGCAACTCCAGTGCCCTCTCAGACAACTTGGCCTATTGTCGAATGGAAGTACATAACATGAAGTTAAATATACATACACACATATATAAACAATGAAATAATCTCATCTTATATCACCTAAAGATTTCAGAAGCAGAACGAAAAAAATACCTGGATTTCGATGATACGAGAAGAGGAAGTGTATTTGCGAGCTTCAGTGTCATCATAGAATATCTCTGGCGGCGCTTTTACCTCTGGTCGTGACGCCATCCCTCTTCTACAGGCGCTGACTACTCAAAACAACCACCACTGAGTCTCCATCTTATGTTTCTGTACAACAATCGGTGTCATTTTTATTATCTCCTCCTTGACAACAACCTATTTTGATAAGACAACTTGTATGTAATGGACCAATCCTACTTACTGAAACGAAATCGAATAAGAAAGAAAACCACTTCCAATATCAACAGCCGAATACCTTGACAAGATTGAAACTTTTTTCTAGACCCAGCATTACAATCCAAGTTTAAGCAAGATCCAGCACTTAAATTTGGAAGGAATAATGGAAAAAGAAAAGGCTTTTAAAAAAAAAAAACTCACCAAGAAAAGTACGGAGATGAATATGTATGGACGCCGGAGGTGGAGGCAGGACGAAGACGGAAGTGATGTTTAGGGTTTAGGGATTAGGTTTAGCTGGCTGGCATTGTGTTCGCTTACGTGGACAGGAAATAGAATAGTTTATTCCTGAAACACAAATGCAGCTGGAGCTCGTGGGAATAGTTATCAAACATGATTATTTTATCTCTTGCTAAATTATAATTAATTGAACTATTTACATTAAAAAAAATTATGTATCTAACATATGTATATGACATATATAAAAAATAAATAATATTAAGTAAAAAAATTACATATATCTAACATGTGTATATGACATATATAAAAAATAAATAATGTTTAGTGAATGATTCATATAATATATATTAATATATTATTGATTTATTTGCTATATATAGGTAAGATATATAACCATATTGTTGATGATCCATTCTTGATGGTCAATCCGAGTTGAGCCCTTTATTTCACCGAGTCAAGTCAATGAACTTGGTCGTAAGCCCCCTAAATGCCAATAGTATTCTGACCTCAATACCAACTTGAATGCAATACTCGGTAAGCTCCAATACGCCAGTCACTCAACATGATAACTCAATCGGTCTCGACCTACATAATTCACTCAAGAATCACACCCTCCCCCCCCTCCCTCACAATGCTCGAATGGCTTAGCCGGCCTTGACCTGCAAAGAATGGAGATGTAGTCTCCAACCGTCCATAATACTACTACGGCCTCCAACTGCTTATGATCCCACTACAACCTCTAAATCATAGTTGCTAGGTCAGCCACCTATAAACACTCGTCTACCCTCCAGGGACAAGTAATGCTATACTCAACTACCCACACTTTATATCATGAGCTGATTATGATAAATACTGACTTAAACATTGAATTAGTCATGCTAGGCACATACCCAACATGTCACTAGCCCTTTATTTATTTTGCAAAAATTCTTACACACGTGATCCAAGCCCGTTTCTTTCAAGTCTCAATCTCTATCGGATTTGAGCAAGTGACACATGTATACGTGAAACATAAACATCGTATAGCATATGAAACAAATATTTATAACAAATATATGTGTATATAACATTGAGACACACACACACATATATAACCTTTAGATTATAAATACATAATTTATATGTTATAATTCATTTGTTACACATTGTAATCATGTTATACATGTGTATGCGTGTACTATATAATAGATTATACATAATGTATGAACATGTATATTAATACCTAGATCATATATCTATATTAAATTATAGATCATGTAACATCCATAGAATATATAGATTATATAAATACATCATATATAGATTTATATCGTAATGTGTATCCATAACATATATACATTTAAAATCTATAATTTATACAATCAACTAACATGCGCACACACATATAGATGACATATATTATACTATGTACAATCTATATTTTATAATACACACACATGTACATAGCATATTTATTGCACTCAATAAATAAATCATAATACGCATCATATATAAATTATGTATTTATAACCTATTGACTTTTTATATACATAAGAAGATGACGTACCCACGATACATATGCAAATAAAACAACCTTATATATAAATTAAATAGATATATTGTTTTAACAGGTTGGAAGATGACGACCTTAATTATAGTTCGTTTTTTTTTTTTAATTTAAACTTAACCATACGGTTATGTTCGTAATTTTTTTGGACAAAAAAAGGGTTTGGTTTGCGGTTCGGACCATTTTTATTCATAAAATAAAAAATATATATTCTATTGAAAAACTTTCATTACATATTTCTTATCACTAATGTAAATATAAAAAAAAATATTTTAAGTTAATCATTTACCAAATAAACATGTAAAACTTCCATTATAAAAATATAATTGTGGCTAATCTCATTTTTTTGAATTATCTTGAACTATAATAATATACTAGATTTTATCCCAATATAAGACATAAAATTTAATTCCTTATATGCTTCTAACTAGCATATTACCAATTATACAAATCAATAAGTAACTAAATAATACAAGTAAATTAATTAGTAAGACAAATGGAAAAGAAATATGCTGGAGTTTAGAATACTAGAGGCTAAAATCTAAAATCTATCTTATTTACAAACGACATAACAATTAAAACATATTATGAAAAATCTAATTTTATTCTAATGAATTATACATATTTAGGTCACAAAATTTAAAAATAATTAATTTTTTTATATTTGTCATTAATAAAATAATAAAGAGTAAAAATAATATGTTTAATTTTTTTTTAATATATAAAACCGTTCGATTCGATTCGGTTCATAGTTCTGAAACCGAACCACAAACCGTTTTCTCTTCACCGAACTGTTTTCGAAAAATAACCAAATTTTCGATTTGGTTCGGTCCAATTTGTTCACGGTTCGATTGTTTTTTTTTTGCACAACCTTAACTACCGTGCATAAATATGGTATCGAAGGTTGAGATCATACTTAAGCTAAAAAAGGAAAAGACGATGTCTATTAAACACCTATTTAATTCTATTCAAACCCTATTTAATTTCACGATTTCAAGGATACCAAAAATATTTTTTCGCCCATATGCTAAAAAAAGAAACGACTATGTCTATTCAACCTCTATTTAATTCTATTCAAACACTATTTAATTTCATGATTTCAGGGATAACAAAAATATTTTATGTGGAAATTCAATCACCATTTAATTCTATTCAAAACCTATTTAATTTCATGATTTCAAGGATATCAAAAATATTTTACGCCCATATGCTAAAAAATGAAAAAAATATGTCTTTTCAACTCTTATTTAATCATATTCAAACTCTATTTAATTTTCATGATTTTAGGGATATGAAAAAAATTTTATGCCCATATGCTAAAAACATTTACACTAATAATATTTACACTAAAGACACCAAAGATGGTGGTTTTACTTTAATGGTATAGATCAATAGATAAGTTCCATAAATATATCTTAAAATTAATTATATGTTATGTGATTTATATGAAATGTATAGATATCGTATGCCATATATATACATATGATATTTGATGCATATTATTCATTATAATTGCTTTATGCCAATTTATATCTTTATATAATTTTTTCTTTACCTCTGTCATGATATAATTATTTATATGATTTTTGTACTCGCATTATAACTCAATAACATGAATTTGAAAATTTCTTCAAAGCTTGTTTGAATAAATCTTAAATCCCTATAATATCAAATCAACTTGTGGAATGAATTGAATTTATTGCCCAAATATATTGAATAGCATATATGGGCCTTTAAAACATGATTTAAACAACTTAAAATGGAAACAGAACCGTTTCCTAAAAATCTGTGTAGTTGCTGTTCATGACAAGAAATACCTTCTATAAGATTATTGGCTTTCTAAAAAATAATGCCTTTGTAATCATCCAAATTTATACAACTCAAAAATAATAATCATTAAGAACATAATATAAAAAATTTGAAGAAGCTTTGAAAAAAGTCACGGAAAAGAACTCCTAATTTTTTGTGACCTAAAAATATAAAATATAAATAAATTAATAACCACTTCTCGAAAAAAATTTATAAATATAAAAAGGATAATTATATATAAGAACTAAAATAAGATTTAATTAGATAAAGGTAATAATCAAAGTTATAAAATATAACATTCCGGATAATTAAAAAAACTCTATGATGACTAAATAAATAATTATAAAAGAATAGCACTAAATCTAAAAAACTTGAATATTAAGATTTTATAAAAACAAAAATATTACAAGAGACACCAAATCAATATAATGAGAAATAATAAAACAACAAGAAATATCAAACAGACCTGATAGTAAATACGGGAAATAAAAATAAACTCAATAAATAATAGATTATCAAACAATTCAAAAATATAATAAGAGTGAGCTTAATATCAAAACTTAATCTATATTAATTGGAATAAAAAAAAAATGAAAGTGAGTAAAAGAGTAAATCTTAAAATGATTGAAAGTTTTTGAATTATGAAAACTAAAGCTAATATAATGCCAACTAACAATGGATGATTAATCTTGTAGTTTGTTTAGATAAAATTTAATGATGGAGTTTAGATAGCTTAATTAAAATAAGTAAATTGAATTATAGGTTATAAATAGATAGATTAACATGATCAAATTAGTAAATAGACTTAATTGAAAATTGTGATTTCAAATGCCCCTTTTCTAATCTTTTGTCTTCTTCAATTTTTCATTCCATGAACCAAATTTCTTAAGTCTTTCTAATTATCAAATTTGAACTCTATTTCCTTCAAATTATCTATTTACCTTAATTATTTTTCCAACAAATCAAATCTTCACTATCATCTCAACCAATTTTAATTTGAAGACCCATTTCTTTAATCTACAAATGACCTAAAATTTTCTTAAGTTTAAATACCTAGATTTATAAAATACTCAAATATATCTCCTTTAATCTAAATGCTACACCTTCGATTTCCATGAATTTTGAGTCAATCTACTTATTTAAAAATATCAGTTTCTAAGCTCAAACTCAACTAAATATCACCATTTACAAAATTAGATTTCTAAACTAGACTTTCAATTCAAACTACCATTTTTACTATTATATATTCTAAAATTTTCTCTAAATTATTTTTAATACTTAATATAATGATCTAAAGGGTTTAGAATAAAAACCCTACCAATCAATACCTTAAAAATCTCCCAATATTCAACCTTATCCTCCTCTTTTCCCTTAAAACATCTGCCTTTCTTTTTCATTTCTTCTACCCTACGCTTTCTTCTTCGTTTTTCTTTTCCTCACATTGTTCCTCTCTTTTTTCTCTCAAATCACCAACCTAATCTCAACTTTCAATAAGAGTAATAGGAGATGAAATGAAGATAAAAGATGAGAAGCATGCTTGAAGGAAGTTACAAAAACTAGAAATTAGTAGTAATAGTAGTAGTGAAGAACAAGATAGTTAAGTTCGTCAAATATGTGAGTATGTTTGATTTCTTTGTTTCGATTGTTATAAATGTATATATATAATGGATTGATGTAGAAATGAGTTGGGTTTGTGATAAAACTTATGAATGAAGAAGATATGAGCATGAAAGTTAAATATCTAAGTGTTATAATATATAGATATAATATTTGAAGTTGGAAAGTGATGATGTATTTTGGAGATATTTTGATGAAGTAAAATGAGATTAGAAGTGTTGAAAGTTGTGAATATGAGTTATATATTGATTTTATGGTGTTTAAACTGAAGTAGGATGTGTGAAAAGTGTAAAAAAAAAAAAAGAAATAGGGGAGGTCGCAAGGATATATACATACCGTCAACCAGCCTGTTTGGAGGGGTATTTCACCTTCGGATAAATTTTTTTGCAAAGTCCCTATGTCCAAACATCCCCATTTTACGGGGTGTATGGAACAAATGGCCTGTTTAGAGGGGTGTTTCACTTTCAAATCATTTTTGGGTAAAATCCTTGATTTAAAACAGCCCTTGAAACTGCCTAGATTGGTTTCTGCTACAGCAATATTGTTTCATATTTTGACCATAACTTTTGCATCTGATATTAGATTGAGGTGATTCAAAATGATATGGAAAACTTAAAAAGATATCTACAGCTTTAATGTTTTAAGTTTTTGCAAATTATAAAAGTATCAAGGCCTAAATTTTGATTGACTCCAGCTACTACATATCCCAAACAAAGTTGAAAACCTTTGTTTGCTTGTTAAATGTGTGCAGGTAAGTATAAAATGAACTTAACTAATAAATCGAGGTTTAACTTGACTAAATAAACTTAAATGAATTAAATTGATAAGTTTAGTCAACTTGGTTAAGATTAAGTCAACATAGACTTAAGTAATATGAATATTGGATATAAAATGAATTTAATTAATTAATTTAAGTTCAACTTGACTAAATATACTTTAGTAACCTAAAATGAATTAAATTGATTAATTTTAATCACAATGACTTAGTAATTAGATTAAATGATTAATTCTAATAAATTTGATTAGGATTAAGTTAAAATGAAATGATAGCTAATAATTAGGGTAGAATGATATGTTGGGATAGCCATAATTTATACAGGGATTATATTGTTTCATATGTGTGTTTGCTTAAGAAACGAATGTTTTTATACGAATGCTTCATCGATGCTTATATAATAAATGATTATAAACAAAGAGAAAAGAAATATTTTGACAGACAATGGAGAACTCTCCATATCTTGATAGGGTTCCTAATTTGTGTTTGATCAATTAGAATCCTAAAAGAAGTTTTAAGTTCATAGATGTATGTTTGCTTTTGTTATATATTCTCTAAAATAGCAACTAGCCAACCTCTTATTTCTGTTTGGATTTCAATATGAATGATGATGATGATTGGAATTGTAACACCCTAAATTTAATTAAGGCATTACTGCCACGTATGATACTTTATGTATTACACGATCAAGCTTCCTAGAATGATATGTTTATTTTGAACATTCTAGCCGGTTTTAGATTACTGAAATCATTAAATTAGATTTTCAAGATAACTGGATTTGGCAGTGTTAAAACAAAACTTTATATAAAAACAAAGCTTTAAAAGATTATTACAAACATATAAGCTTCATAGCTAGCCCCTTAAAGAAAACAAATACATTTTCAAAAAATAAATCCAGCTCTTATAACGAAACCAAATCAAAATCCAACCATGATCCTAACCCACTTCACCATCCAACAATCTCTTCCCGATTCATCACCCAAAACTAGAGACAAAATCATCAACAACAACTCCATCATCATCAATCATCAATCCTCATCACTATCATCAATAATATCATCAACATCAATCAACAATACATGGAAAAGACAATAACAACAATAGTGAGTCAAAGCCTGGTATACAATAACACAGGCACACACGGAGTGACATACGAGCTTAACTAAATGCAATGCAGTGAATAATAAGTTATTCACTTTAATTTTAAGTAAACAAATCAACACTAGAGAACTCACACTCAAGAATAATCTAGGAAATGATTTACCATCCTTGGCCTACCACTACAGGAATGAAAGAGCGCGCCAGTAATCCTACAAGCGACTACCCCAAGGCAGGAATCTAAGGATCCTGAGTAACCGTAGCTGTTAGGGGATTGATATAAGCAGTCTGAATACTTATATCTCCAATATAATTGATAAAGAAAAAGTAATCTCATATAGAGTTTAGAGCCGTTGCTCAACTTTACTTAAATTAATCCATAATATCACCTAGTTCAATCATCCCTATAAAACATGAATTAAATCATATTATATCATGTTAAGAATAAGAAAATGGTACACCGATACCGTACACCCTATCAATTACCTGTCGAGCCACCTATTGGAAGTCATTGCATCACGACGAGAGGCCTAAGCCCCTAAATTACCGTGTTCGCTTGAACAAGATTGCCGCTTCTCAGACCATATTCAATGGCACAAGCATAAGCACCACTCAATTATTAGGTCATCTTTAAGTTTTAACTCATTTTAATATGCCTATCCTAGCATCCAACATGCAAGTTACTGCGTACTTTTCATATGAAATCTAAACAGAGACTCAAGTGCCATCTCGATTGATAATCCAACCGTTCGCATATCTGATCAACAATTAAACTCATATAAGCATTTAAATTGATTAATCACTTATATCAAACTTTTATTAAAATCCTATTTGATTAGATGCTAATTAGGAATCCCGCTATAGCTATGAAGATTGCAACATCAAATACAGAATAGTTCTCCTTTGTCTATCAAAATATTTCTTTCACTTTGATTATAGTATTTTATTACAAAAGCATCAACAAAGCATTTGAATGCGTTTCATCTGAGTATAACAATTAATTCCACTAATTCTTTCCTAATATCAGATTAACAATAGGCAAGTGTACCTATCAATTGTAGTATAGGAATGAATTATGGGTCGTATTCCTTGGGATCCTGACAATTACTATTACTCGCCCTATCAATCATTATCTAGCAATCAATTTAATGTATGTTTAATTATTAATTAATTAGATAATTCTAATTTTAACTATATTAACTACCAATTTTTTATCACAATGACATATAAAACATAATTTTAACACATTATTAACACAATATACAGAAAGATTACTCCATCATATTAACAGGATTTAACTAAATTCATCCGTAAATTACTTATCTGTAGAATTCTTAATTCATGACCATTATTCTCATAATAGATCAATCCTAATCCTAATTGTATCTACTAGAATCTCTTCTAAGTTAATAGCCAATTCAGAATTGCATTAAAGCTCTTATTATCCTCAAATTCTTTGAAAACATGCAGCAAACTTCTTATTAACATCTCTATCAACAAGAGTAGTTTGTTCTAGTGCCTTAGATCTACTCAAGGGAATTGTTTCTCAACCTTTTCCAATGAGATCTGATGTAGGAATATGTCGTGCACTACAAATTCCTAACTTATTTGAAGACCCAACACTAAAAATTCGTAATTAAACAGATTATAACAGATATATATATGCTTCCTGTTAATACAACTTCGTAATAACTTAATCACTACTCATTCATACTGACATATAAACACAAACGTATAACAAACATAATCGATTCAATGAACAAGAAAGGAGAAGAAGTAAAACCCCTTTTTAATGACTATGAAGTGGTTGTACAAAACGAATTCTGGATCCAATGACTTTCTCAAGTTCTTCTTGGAATCCGACTCTCTCTCCCTCTAAGTTCTCTTTCTAAAATATATCATGTGATGTCCCTTTTTAGAACGAATCAACCCTCTTTATATTCAATAGGGGTCGTGTTTAAAAACACGACCTTTTACTAAAACAAACTAACAGTCATACTGTTTCAAGAAGATAATAATGACCCATTTCTAAAAGTCACGACCGTACAATACATATTTTCTTTGTAAATATGCATTTTGTACGGTCGTACAAGAGGGAGTGCTAAGTACTGGAAGTCAATCTTCAAGCTTGTACGGGCGTGCAACATAGATCTCCTTCAATTACTTCTTCATCACCACATGTACGGCCGTACAAGTTGAATTTGCTCCGAAATTTCTTGGTGCACGGGCGTACAAGACCCCGTACCAGCCACTGGCTTGCATTTTCTTCACTTTGAGAGTTGTACGGCCGTACATCAAGTCTCCTTCTATGCATCCTTGCTGCTTTGTTTGAATATTGATTGGATTCTCCACATTTTCCTTCCTTATATTACAATTATGTTCAAAATTGACCTGAAATAAATATGTATACCAATTAAGCACCTTATCTATTAAGAATCCATCAATTATATTATAAAATAGACCCAATTTGTCAATTAAAATGATGATAATTTATGCCTATCAAATATCCCCACACTTAAGCCTTGCTTGCCCTCAAGCAAGAAGCTGATAAAAACAATTGAAAATTATATAGCACTCATGGTGTTACTATTCCAATGCTGGGGATTTAAGGATTTTATTCTATCTGTTCTTAAGTAATTTATTCCTTAGGCTAGAGTTTCAAAGCTAATCATAATAAGTCAGTCTTTACTCTCATTATTTAAGTTAGATTTTTAACATAAAAATAAACACATGACCACAATTACTAACTTGAATATTTCATCTCTTATTTCATTAAGTCCCAAAGTGGATACTACCACCAACCATTGAATTTAATTCCTTAGTGACAGCATAGACATCAACCAATCCCTTGAATTTCTCTCCTTTATATATATTTTTCTCTCCTTTAATTTATGACTTCTTTTTTTTTTTTTTTTTTTTTTTTTTTTAATATCCCATAACCCATGTAGCAGACTTTCAGTCGATAATCCCGAGCTCGTCACTCAGGTTAACAGATGTTATTCCCTTAAAAAGGGCATCCCTCGGACTTACTTATCCGAGTTATAAGATTTATTAAACGATGAAGTGACATCCTTGGTCAATCAATCCAGGCCGGACGACCTTAGGTGACTAGGTTTTAAAGGGACCCCATCGAACCTCAATCACTTCTATCTTTTTTTTTTTTTTTTTTTTTTTTTTTTTTTTTATGAAAGGAGAGAAAAATTAACAAAATTGGAGAAATCATCAAGTGAAAAGTATCATTTGAACTGTACACTAATGGTAATTCATGAAAGTAATTTTCTACATGCTACTTAGTGGTAGTAATAATTATTGATAATATACTTGTAGTCATATGTTATTTAGATGTAAAATTCTGAATTAAAGCATGAGTAAGACTGCCCCATAATGATTTCACATTGCTACTATAGCCTTAGAAACAATTGCATCTTTAACTTCTAAAATCTTCATTATTCCAGCACTATTAAAATGAAATCATCAACACCACAACAAAACAGCTTTCATTACTTAAGTGTGAGAAAAGCATTCATTATCATCATTCAAGACAAACACTTCATTTAGCATGCTTGCATGCTCCCTTTCCCACACTTATTAAAGACATTGTCCTCAATGTCTCAGCTAGGTTAAAAGGAAAGATAAACAAAGTAAAAATAAGAAGTGAACTCCCCTGAGTTTTGTAGGCCGATTTTGTTTCCGAAAGTGTCTTTACATTCATGGAATTCCAGCATGTACATCATCCAAAACCATGATCAAAATGAAAGACTGTGCCATCAATACGACACTAAGCAAAACAAACAAAAGCATTAAACATAAATGAATGCATAAAATTAAAAGGAAAATCTAGGAATAAAATAAGTCTTTAGGTCCTGAAAAATAAAATAAAAATCAGAAATGTATTTGGACATCTTCTTCTTCTTCATCATCCGACTCCTCTTCATCATCCGTTTCACCTTCTTCTTCTTCACCTCCTTCCTCCATCTCCTCATCACCAGAGGATTCAGCCTCAGAGCTTTCATAAGTCTCTCCTACTTTCAGAGCCTCTAAGTCCAAATCTGCTAGAGGATCCACTTGCTCAGGGATTGAAGGAAGATCTTCTTGGGGTACCGGTGGTGCACTAGTGCTTGGAAGGTCCTCACTCGGTTGCTCAGGTCTGGAGGCCCCGCTAAAACAAGAGGAGATGGCTAATCCTGCATGCTCAGCCAATTTTGTTAGCAGATTTATGATAATATTTTGGTTCTTTTTAATCTCTGCTACATCGGCCTTGATAACCGCCACATCCGCCTCCAAATGTGCTAAATTGCCGACTGAGAAACTCGAGTGGGATG
The DNA here is from genome assembly GCA_024138025.1 of Combretum micranthum. Lineage (NCBI taxonomy): Eukaryota > Viridiplantae > Streptophyta > Magnoliopsida > Myrtales > Combretaceae > Combretum > Combretum micranthum. Next base: position 170,656 of record JAMXBD010002533.1, read on the forward strand.
CTAGCTGTGGCTGAGCTCCAGGTGCCTCAGCATCAAAACAAGGATCATCAACCTTAGCGGTTCCCCATTGCTGAAATGGAGCATGTGTGATCCCTTTTGATTGTGCCACTCCGTCTTTTGGTTTTTGTGAAGAACTTTTGGGCCAAAGCTTCAAATTCTTCAAAATACGGGTGATCATTTGCCCCACATATATGCCATTCATCTTGGACCCGGCTTGGCGTTGGATTGAATAGGCAACTAATACGCCAACATTGACCTTGTAGGACCGAATAGCACTTGTCAAAGGTAAAATATCTTCCTTTGTAACCGTACCCGCAGTGTCCATTTTGGAGTTTAGTGTCTTCGCCAAAATGTAATGGAACACCCGGTGGCTTGTCCAGATCATAGTGGATGCCTTGGTTCGGCTTGGTCTGAATACTTTTTCTCTTGAGATTGACCGCCAAACTTCCTCAATTGTAACTCCCGAAGGCATCAATATGGGCAACTTATTAAACTCTGGATCATTCATCTCTTCCTTTGTGTAAAGACCCGTAGCTTTTATGAATTTCCTCATTGAAATTGAGTGATATGCTCCAAATGCATAAAAATTTACTCTAAATTTCAACATTCGACCTATATTCCGCTTTTCTATAGAAAAGGAGGCAAGAAAAGCTAATGTTGTAACCTTGTAGGCCGTTTCTTGAAGACTAAAAAGTCTTAACCAAGCGGGGTCTTGCAGCAGTCTTCTCATTGCCGGCACCAACCCATATTCTTTCAGTACATCCCAGTCTAAAATCCCATTGGGTTTAATCACCTTCTTCTGATGAAATTGTTGATAAGCCGGCTGGTGTTCCACTTTTAATCCTGGAGGGACTGGAACAGAAGCGCTAGATGGGCCGGCATTCTTTGCATATTTCATCCTAGGCCGCTTGGGTTGTTGAGTACTCTTTTGAGATGGTCTCGGGTTGCTTTTCTTTGGAGCCATACCTGGAAAGAAATAGATTGAAATTCTTCAATTAGTTTATTTTAGAAATATTCTAATAACCCCCTTAAACAAATTTTTATACTATAACAACTCTAGAAACTAACTGAAGATATGACTTAATATGCACCACTACATAATTCATCTTACCATTAGAGTGGTTATCCTTACATAAACATAAAGTAGCCTAAGTGTAGGATATCTATCAATTATTCCATCCTTCTTAACATGTAGTTATGAACAGGCCATGAAACAATGAATTCTTATTGAAAAAATTCAAATTGACAAGATGAGTCAAGCATAATATATAACTATGTAACTCAATTGACTGGAAATTGGCTTGTTCTAAGCATTGGCATTTCATCAAACATTTTATGAGCATGTTTAATTCGATTGAATGATATGATGAACTAACATTGTAACCTCTCCCTAATACATTCCAAACACAATAAGATTCATTCAAATCAACACACCTTATTCATGGGTTAAGACTTTCACATTTCGCATCAATGTAATCACTACCTAATATTAGATATGAATGTCACAATGTTAGGGTTTATATGAATCTTGTCGTTGAAAGTAGGGTTGATAAATCTCAATACACCAAAAAGCAATATACAACCCAATTGTATTAACATATAATGATCACAAAAGAAAATTATTATCCTAACAATGAATATGTATGAAACGGCTTAACCCTAATTTTAAGTAGAATGTAAAGAATGAGGCAAGTACTAAAAAAAATCAGTGGAGGAAGAATTCATACCTCTTCTTGGATCGAATGTAGTGGTGGTAAGGTAAAGATTTTGATAAAAATTCCTTATATCCCTTAGTATTCGAGTTATAGTGAGAGAGTCGGGGAGAGACGAAGTAATGAAATGAGTGTTAAAATGAAATCAAACAGGGGATATTTATATATATGTCTATACAAACCTGGAAGTACGGCCGTACAAATTGAACAAACATAGCTTACTAAAGTGTTGCACGGCCGTGCAAGAGGGCGTACTGGCTTCTGGTCTGGTGAAATGTCCCTTGTTTGATTGTGTACGCCCGTACACAAGGCCGTAGTGCTTGGAAATGAAAACAAATCCTTCGCATTTCATTATGTACTCCCGTACATAACCCCGTAGTAGACTCTGGAAATAGCTTATTCTTTTTATTGTATGATGTACGCCCGTGCATAAGGGCGTGCTGACCTCGGGTATCAATTTCAAATAAGCTTGTGCAAAATCACGCCCGTACATATGGGCGTACTGGCCTCTGTTACTCTTCAACCTTCCCTAACTAATATTGTACGCCCGTACATAGCAGCGTGATTTCCCTTCTTCAAATTTTTTTTTTTTTTTTTTTATATATATATATATATTTCCACATGCATACTCATATACTCATAAACATACATATACATAATATATATAAGTCACACACACATAAATACATAGAAAAGTTTATCAAACAAACATATAAATAGATATTATAGAACTTAGTATAATATTTATATAACAATAACAATACATGCTAGTTTATTGTCCCTAGCTTGACAATTGTAAATTCTTTCACAAACACTTTTCTATTTGGAGAAGCCTTAACTCCTCCCTGCCTTCATCCATTTCAACTTTTTCATGATAAATTTTTAATCTTTGACCGTTGACCTTAAAGGTTCCTTTCTCTGGGTGTGTAACTTCTACTGTTCCATATGGAAAAATCCTTGTCACCGTGAAAGGGCCAGACCATCTAGATCTAAGCTTACCTGGAAATAATCTTAATCTAGAATTGTACAATAGCACCAAGTCCCCTTCCTTAAACTGTTTAGGGTACTTAATATGTGAATCATGTAATTTCTTCATTCTTTCCTTATTTAATCTATTGTTTTCATAGGCTAACAATCTCCACTCCTCTAGTTCATTTAGTTGGAATTTCCTATTCTTACCAGCAGCCTCTAGGTCCATATTCGCAGTTCTAATTGCCCAATAGGCTTTATGTTCAATTTCTACAGGTAAGTGACATGCTTTACCATATACTAACCTATAGGGAGTGGTTCCTAATGGTGTCTTATAGGCTGTTCGATATGCCCACAGAGCATCATCTAACTTCTCAGCCCAATCCTTGCGATTATGAACCACTGTCTTCTCTAATATTCTTTTCAATTCCCTATTGGAAACTTCAACCTGGCCACTAGATTGAGGATGATAAGGGGTGGCTAACCTGTGATGAACTCCATATCTTTTCAACACTTTCTCAATCTGACTATTGCAAAAATGAGTTCCTCTGTCACTAATTAATGCTTTAGGTGCTCCAAACCTTGAAAAGAGTTTCTTTAAAAATTTTAGTACTACCCGAGCATCATTAGTAGGTAAAGCTTGAGCCTCAACCCATTTAGAAACATAATCTACTGAAACAAGGATATACCTGTTACCATAGGAATTAGGAAATGGTCCCATGAAGTCGATCCCCCAAACATCAAAGACTTCACACTCTAAGATATAATTTTGGGGCATCTCATCTCTTCTTGAAATATTCCCAGTCCTTTGACACCTATCACATGAAAACACAAAAGAATTAGCATCTCTAAAAATATGAGGCCAATAAAACCCTGCTTCTAAGACTTTATGTGCTGTCCTATTAGCACTATAATGGCCTCCAGTGGGACCACTGTGACAATGGTATAGAATTTGTTGCCCTTCTTCATGTGACACACAACGCCTAATAATTTGATCTGCACATATCTTAAAGAGATAGGGATCTTCCCAAAAATAATATTTTAACTCAGAAAAGAACTTTTTCTTTTGGTAATGATCCAAATCTTGTGGAAGAACTTTTCCAACCAAATAGTTCGCTATATCAGCAAACCATGGAATTTCTTGATCTTGTACAGTAAAAAGATTTTCTTCTGGAAATTTATCATTAATCTCTTCCTCCTTCAAATCTTCCAAATATGGGTTATCTAACCTAGAAAGATGATCCGCTGCTAAATTTTCTGCTCCTTTTTTATCACGGATTTCTAAATCAAACTCTTGTAACAACAATACCCATCTTATTAGTCTTGGTTTAGCATCCGGTTTGGATAGAAGGTATTTCAAAGCTGAGTGGTCAGTATATACCACTACTTTTGATAAGATAAGATATGATCTAAATTTGTCAAAGGCAAATACTATAGCAAGCAATTCTTTTTCTGTTGTGGTATAGTTCTCTTGTGTAGAAGTAAGAGTTTTACTTGCATAGTATATTGGCTGGAAGTGCTTCTCCTTTCTTTGACCTAAAACAGCCCCTATTGCGGAATCACTTGCATCACACATAAGTTCAAATGGTAAATTCCAATCTGGAGCTACCATTATAGGGGCACTAGTCAACTTCTCCTTCAGAAAATTAAAAGCTTCCATACATTTCTCATCAAAATTAAATGTAATATCTTTCTCTAACAACTTTGTCATTGGTCTTGCAATGTTCGAAAAATCTTTAATAAACCTTCTATAAAAACCTGCATGACCAAGAAAGCTTCTTATTGCCTTGACAGAAGTTGGTGGTGGCAATTTGGAAATTGCCTCCACTTTTGCTACATCCACTTCTATCCCTTTCTTTGACACTTTGTGACCCAACACTATTCCTTGTTGTACCATGAAATGGCACTTTTCCCAATTTAGCACAAGGTTGGTTTCCTCACATCTCATCAAAACCCTCTTCAAATTCAGCAAACATTTTTCGAATGAATCTCCAAATACCGAAAAGTCATCCATAAATACCTCCATCACATCCTCCACTAAATCCCCAAATATTGCTAACATACACCTTTGAAAGGTCGCAGGTGCATTACATAACCCGAATGGCATTCTACGATAAGCAAATGTACCATAGGGGCAAGTAAATGTGGTCTTTTCCTGATCTTCCGGTGCAATAGGAATCTGAAAATATCCTGACATTCCATCCAAAAAACAATAAAAATCATGACCTGCAAGTCTTTCTAACATTTGGTCAATAAAGGGTAATGGAAAATGGTCCTTCCGAGTAGCATCATTGAGCTTCCTATAATCAATACATACCCTCCATCCAGTCACGGTACGCATTGGAATAAGCTCATTTTTCTCATTGGGCACAACTGTCATGCCTCCTTTCTTTGGGACCACTTGAACCGGACTTACCCATGGGCTATCCGAAATTGGGTATATAAGTCCCGAATCCAATAATTTGACCACTTCTTTCTTAACTACTTCTTTCATATTTGGGTTTAGCCTTCTTTGAGGTTGCACCACTGACTTAAATCCTTCTTCCATTGAGATCTTATGAGTGCAAAAGGAGGGACTGATTCCTTTTATATCAGAAATCTTCCATGCTATTGCCTTCTTGTGCTCTTTGAGCACAGAAATTAGTTTCTCCTTTTGGCATGAATTAAGTTCCGAAGATATAATCACCGGTAACTTAGAGTCATTTGCTAAAAAGGCATACTCCAAATATGAAGGTAGTTGCTTTAACTCCAATTCAGGGGGGTCTTCTACTGAAGGTTTTAACCTATCTATATGGTCTCGGTATATTTCCTCAACTCCAAATTCCTTCTTTTGTTCATCACAGCGTTCCAATTGAGCAATAATCTCTTCTACTCCATCAATTGCATTAATTTCACTTCCTCTTGACAAACACAACTCCAAGGAATCTGTACTCAAAGAATCTTGCAGAAAATCAGAAACGGTTAGTTCAAAAGAATCAATTGCAAAGCAAGTATCATCACCATTCATAGATTTTCTGAAAACATCTGGCATTCGGATCACCATCTCTTCGCTTCCAACCCGAAGAACTAATTTCCCATCTTTGACGTCGATAACAGCACCAGCTGTTGCTAAGAATGGCCTCCCAATATAAGTGGGACTTCTAATCTTCATCCATGTCCAGAACTACAAAATCTGCAGGAAAAATAAAATCGTGAATTTTAACCAAAACATCTTCCACTACTCCCTTAGGAAATCGCATAGATCTATCAGCAAGTTGTATACTCATTCTGGTACTCTTGGGTTCACCTAGATTTAATCTTTTAAACATGCTATAGGGCATGAGATTTATACTAGCCCCAAGATCTGCTAATGCTCTTTCAACCGGTAAATTTCCTATCAAACAAGGAATAGTAAAACTACCCGGATCCTTTAGTTTCCTAGGTAATTTGTTTAAAATAACAGCAGAACACTCTCCACCTAAGGTTACAGTAGATAGTTCTTCCAACTTCCTTTTGTTAGATAGAAGTTCTTTGAGGAATTTAGCATACTTAGGCATTTGTCCTAAAGCTTCTACTAGTGGAAGGTTAATGTGCAACTGTTTAAAAAGTTCCAAGAACTTTTTGTATTGTTCATCATCCTTATCCTTCCTAAATCTAGATGGGTAAGGTAATTTTGGATGAAATTCCTTTGGTTTTTCAGTAGGTAAACTCCTCTCTATTAATTCTTCTTTTCATTCACTTGTTCCCCACTTTCTAACCAACTTCCTTTTCACTCTCTTGATTCCTTGCTGAACCCTGTAATTCCTTACCACTTCTAAGTGTCACAACCTTAACTTGCTCCTTAGGATTTTGCTCAGTGTTACCCGGCAATGATCCTGGAGTTCTGTCCGACATTAATTTAGCCAGTTGACCAATCTGTTGTTCTAAGTTATGAATAGAGGCCTCATGATTCCGATGGCGTGCATCAGAAACTTGAATAAACTGTGTCAAAGCATCATCAACATTAGTCTTCTTTTCAGGTGGTGGTAACGCAAGACGTTGCTGTGGTGCTTGTAATTGCTGTGGTTGTGGCTTCTGAAATCCAGATGAAAAGTTTGACCTTTGTGCATTCTGATCTCTCCATGAGAAGTTAGGATGATTCCTCCAACCGGGATTATAAGTATTACTATAAGGATTATAATTCCCGACTTCTCTATTTGTTCTATTAATAAAGTTCAGATCTTCAATACTTGAACCTTCTTCAGAAGCATGAAAATCTTCCATTGAACTCACAAAAGAATCACTTTGGGGTAAAGCTTCCATGCTTGCTTTCATTTTACTCATCTGAGATGTAAGTGATGCCACTTGTGCCTTTAGTTGAGAAACTGACTCGGACTCATACATTGCAGCGACGGGTCGAAGATTGTTCCGTTCACTATGCCAACTGAATGTATTCCTTGCCAATTCTTCGATTAAATCATAAGCCTCAGGAGCACTTTTCTTCATCAAACTCCCACCAGCTACTGAATCGATCATTGTTTTCTTTTGGTCTCCTAATGATGTATAAAATATCCTGACCAGATCGTGCAATGAAATTCCATGGTGAGGGCACCGACGAAGAAATTCTTTAAACCTTTCCCACGACTCATAAAGTGATTCTCCTTCATACTGACGGAAGGAAAATATCTCATTTCTTAATTGAATCGTCTTATTAGGTGGGAAAAATTTCTCTAAAAACCTCTGAGCCACTTGATTCCAACTCGTTAATGAATGAGGAGGCAATGACTCCAACCAACTTCTCGCCTTGTCCCTTAGTGAAAAGGGAAACAATAATAGGCGTATTGATTCATTTGGTGTTCCATTGGCCTTTATAGTAGCACATATTTGCAAGAAATTCTTCAAATGAGCATGCGGGTCTTCTGAAGCTCCTCCCCCAAATTGATTAACTTGTACCATCTGAATCAAAGCAGGCTTCAACTCAAAAATTATTTGCATGAATTGGAGGATACTGAATGGATGGAGCAACTCCATCGATTGTGGGCATAAACATATCCCACATGGGTCTATGAACTTCATTTCCAGCATCTCTAATGGGATCATTTATATTTCCACCGGCTTGATTTACATTACCCCCAGGATTCTCAACTTCACCAACCCCTCGTGGGTTTAGATTCTCATTATCTCTATTCATATTTAATGATAGTGGTCTTGCTCTTTGCACTATAGTTGGAGAGTTTTGGATAATCTCTCTGGTTCTTCTTAATCCTTGACGAAATGTTCGCTCAGGTTCTGGGTCAAAATCAAAAAGCTTGATTTTTCTGCTGCGGGTCATACACCTGTAATCAAAGATCAATTAAAGTTGAAATGAATAATAATATAACAGAATTAAAAGAAACTAGATTAATAACGATTGGGTTTTCCTAATATTGTCAATTTTAAATTCCCCGGCAACGGCGCCAAAAACTTGATGCGTTCATCTGAGTATAACAATTAATTCCACTAATTCTTTCCTAATATCAGATTAACAATAGGCAAGTGTACCTATCAATTGTAGTATAGGAATGAATTATGGGTCGTATTCCTTGGGATCCTGACAATTACTATTACTCGCCCTATCAATCATTATCTAGCAATCAATTTAATGTATGTTTAATTATTAATTAATTAGATAATTCTAATTTTAACTATATTAACTACCAATTTTTTATCACAATGACATATAAAACATAATTTTAACACATTATTAACACAATATACAGAAAGATTACTCCATCATATTAACAGGATTTAACTAAATTCATCCGTAAATTACTTATCTGTAGAATTCTTAATTCATGACCATTATTCTCATAATAGATCAATCCTAATCCTAATTGTATCTACTAGAATCTCTTCTAAGTTAATAGCCAATTCAGAATTGCATTAAAGCTCTTATTATCCTCAAATTCTTTGAAAACATGCAGCAAACTTCTTATTAACATCTCTATCAACAAGAGTAGTTTGTTCTAGTGCCTTAGATCTACTCAAGGGAATTGTTTCTCAACCTTTTCCAATGAGATCTGATGTAGGAATATGTCGTGCACTACAAATTCCTAACTTATTTGAAGACCCAACACTAAAAATTCGTAATTAAACAGATTATAACAGATATATATATGCTTCCTGTTAATACAACTTCGTAATAACTTAATCACTACTCATTCATACTGACATATAAACACAAACGTATAACAAACATAATCGATTCAATGAACAAGAAAGGAGAAGAAGTAAAACCCCTTTTTAATGACTATGAAGTGGTTGTACAAAACGAATTCTGGATCCAATGACTTTCTCAAGTTCTTCTTGGAATCCGACTCTCTCTCTCCTCTAAGTTCTCTTTCTAAAATATATCATGTGATGTCCCTTTTTAGAACGAATCAACCCTCTTTATATTCAATAGGGGTCGTGTTTAAAAACACGACCTTTTACTAAAACAAACTAACAGTCATACTGTTTCAAGAAGATAATAATGACCCATTTCTAAAAGTCACGACCGTACAATACATATTTTCTTTGTAAATATGCATTTTGTACGGTCGTACAAGAGGGAGTGCTAAGTACTGGAAGTCAATCTTCAAGCTTGTACGGGCGTGCAACATAGATCTCCTTCAATTACTTCTTCATCACCACATGTACGGCCGTACAAGTTGAATTTGCTCCGAAATTTCTTGGTGCACGGGCGTACAAGACCCCGTACCAGCCACTGGCTTGCATTTTCTTCACTTTGAGAGTTGTACGGCCGTACATCAAGTCTCCTTCTATGCATCCTTGCTGCTTTGTTTGAATATTGATTGGATTCTCCACATTTTCCTTCCTTATATTACAATTATGTTCAAAATTGACCTGAAATAAATATGTATACCAATTAAGCACCTTATCTATTAAGAATCCATCAATTATATTATAAAATAGACCCAATTTGTCAATTAAAATGATGATAATTTATGCCTATCAGCATTCATATTAAAAAAACATTCATTTCCTAAGCAAACAAACATTTAAAGTAACATATTCCCCATAAAATTCTTGATTTATCATAATTCATTAACTCAAGCCGATTATTAACTATTAACTCATTTTAACTTTATCCTAGCCAAATTGAATAGAATTGACCATTTAATCAATTACTTAGTTAAGATAATTAAACTCAATCAATCTAATTCATTTTAGCTTACTAAAGTCTAATTAGTCAAGTTGGACTAAGAGTAATTTATTAACTTAATTTTAATCTAAAATTTATATTAACTTAAGTCTGTATTAACTTAATCTCAACCAAGTTAATATTAACTTAATCTTAACCAAGTTAATTAGACTTAATCATTTAGTTCAAATAGTAAGCCAAGTTAATTAATCTAATTTATTTTAGCTCATTGAAGTTTATTAAGTCAAGTTAAACTTAGATTATTAACTAGGTTCATTCCATATCCAACTCAATATTTAATCAAATTATTTATTAAATCTTTAAATTCACTAAACTCATGCTTAATTATATCATTCAACAAACATAACATATTAACTATTACTTATCTATTTCACTTTAGCTTAAAAAAATCCATTTTATACTAACTGCATACGTTTAACTAATAAAACAAGTTTTCACTTGTTTGGAAAATGTAGTAGTTGGAATCAACCAATATTTATGCCTTGATAATTTTAAAATTTGTAAAAACTCAAAACATAAAAGTTGTAGATCTCTTTTTAAGCTTTTTAAATCATTTTGAATTACCTTAATCCAAGTTTGAATGAAAAAAGTTATGATTAAATTACAAAACAGTGTCATGCTATCATTTTTTTAGTTAAAGAGATAACTCCCCCCATCATGGTCGTGCTCTGAGATCTGTAATTTGAAAATTCATGTCCAAGGAGATCACAAGTCATATCATACCGGATGAACAAGGGATTCTAGTTGCATATTTTCCTTGTCTTTTACCTTAATTTTACCAACTTATAACATCATACTTTAATCAAAACATCATCAAGGCATCATACAAACTAGTTTTCACCACTTTTAACACTGCTACACTCATTCAACAACATCGAATACTTTCAAACCATTCCATCAAACTCTATATCTACTATTCATCATCTTCATTACCAACCCATCATGTATTGAGAATCAAACTAACATATACAAATATAAACAAAAACTAAAATAAGGCAAATAACAACTCGTCTCTTTTAGACATCTTAAACCTCTTAATTATTCTTTATCCCTGCTTTCCCCAAGCTCTTGAAGCTTCCATGTTCATAGTCTTCATCTTCTTTCATGTTTTCTATCTTTATTTTCCTTTACAATCTTGTTAAATTTGAGATTTTGTGGTTAAATTTGAGAAAGAGAAGGAAATGAGGAGAAGAAGAAGAAGAAGAAAGGAGAAGCATCGGTGAAAAGAAAAGGAAGAAGAAGAGAAGAACTAAGGTAGCCAAAAGTAAAAAGGAAAAAGGAAATATAAGATAAGTATTAATGATATTTTTAGGTAGGGTATTAAGTTTAAAATTTTCTGATAAATATATTTAGCATCGTAACTAATTAAAAAATAATTTGAGAACATATATATTAAAAATTTATGACTTCATATAAAAACACAAAATAAAAGTTTAATTTGTGAAAATCTAATATATGATTCAGGTTCGGGTTTAAAACTGATATGTTTAAATAAGTAATTGATTTAAAAAATTAATAAAATTTTACAAAATAAAAGTTAACTAAAGTTTAAATGCTTAGGAACTTACTAAACGTTTAAAATGTTTGTTTTGAGATTCAGGAATTCGAATTTAAATAAAAAAGAGTTCATATAAAATGAAAGGTCAAGTAAAAGTTGCATAATTTGATTTATAAAATCGATAGAAGAAGAAATAGGTATTTTAAAAAGAATATTAAAAATCTCAAATCTCCATTTAACCTATTTACTAATTTAATTATATCAATTAGTCTATTCTTTTTCTATTATTTAATCATTTTATTTATTTAAATTATCTAATTATGTTCAAAATTAACTATCCATTATATTATTCAATAAACCATTTCTAATTTAACCAGGTAAGGATTTAGGGTAATCAGGAATGATGGATGGGGATAATGCTTTAGTTTTCCTAAGGTTATATACTTAGCTTAGATGACAGGTAGTAACATCAACCTCGTCACTTTTGTTTGTGCGTGTAATATAGTTGCATAAAATATAAACAAATTGACTATATATGAGGATTGGTAGCCTCTGCTGCTTGTTGACTGTATTGTTTTATAAAACATTAAAATCAAAGAGATCACATATTGCTTAAAGATTGCATATTGTTGTTGATGACTATTTGCTATATTGTTTGGTCACCTTAATAAATGGACTTAATACTATATTAGCTATTTAATTAAACAATCATTCATTGCACAATAACATACTTTGCATTAGCATGTTATTCATGTCACGTGCTAGCATCTCGATTCTATGGTAATCCTAAGTTATGTCAGTGGATCTGTTTTCTCTAATTGGATATCATAGGGCTTGTATCTTACGAACTAAAAAGACATCGAAGTATGTCGCTTTTATGAGTATTGGCCTAGGAGATGCTAGTACTTTAGGGCATTCCGTGACTTTAAGAGAAGTGAAGGTATATTGACAGTATAAATGTTTCAATCTATGTAAAAATGAGGTCAAGATGAAGTCCTTACTCCTTAGTTTTTTTCTAAAGAGAAGCCAGCGGCTATGCTTAATAAAACAAGTTTCAAAGAAAATCCTCCTCATTAGCTATGTTTGATGGAAGTTAGAGGTTATTTTTCATAAAAGGTATTTCAAAGTGAAATCCTCTCTCCTTTTATATCTAAGGAGCAGTTAGAGGATGTTTGTTATATAAAATGGCTTTATGCGGAGATATTATGAGCTGAATGCTCTAAAATGAGAAAGAACCCCCTTCCTTAATTTATAGTTCTACTAGGCGTGAATGACTTAAGTTAGTCCTTCAACCCTCAAGAGAGGACGTAAATCTCCATTAGTTTGGATTCCGGTCATCTAAACGTGCATATCATATGATCGAGTGTTACATTGCATGTGATTGTAATAAAACTTGTTTGACATTTGCTTGATGTGTGGTTTGGTTATGTTATTCACCGAGCTATGGTATAGCTCAGGCCCCCATAGTTTTTGTTGCAGGAATAAGCTAAAGCTTCGAGAATGGGTAAGCCTATGTGGAGAAGACTCCTTGAAGATAGAAGACAAGTTAGATATAAGAAGTAAATATATTGTTTTGTATTAAGTTATTTTATGTAACATAAGCTTAGATTTGATTAGATTAGTTTGTATAATAGTCTAAAGTTTGTAAAATGTACATGATATATTCTATTTTACTAATTGGTAGGGGATACGATTCTTTGTGTTTTGGTGGACTCTAAGAATTGAATTTTCTTTATTTATCATAGATGTAATTACATATTAGAAGTTTACAAAATAATTAGTCGAGTAAAGTTTTGGAAACTCTGACTTGCAAGACGATTCTATATTGCGGGTGCACACGTGATATGTTAACTTTAGGTTATTCTTCTAGCCCCTTTTTGGGTCGTGGTAGCCTTGGTTGCATTATATATGAACCTTTTGATAAATTTTTTATATAGTCTTTCAAAAATAACCCGTTATTGATATGTTTTGTATTTTCATTAAAAAACAACCCTCTACTGAACATTCTTATAACATTTTACTCATATTACATTTATTCAATATCTTCAACAATACCTTATGATCTCTTTAATTTCCTTCAAATTATTATTTTATTTTTAATAGAAATTTTTATAACTTTAATACTACACATTAAACAAACTTATTAATATACACTTGAATTTTTTTTTTGGTTATCATCAAAACAAAATCAAGAGACTTAGCACATATAACGATTGCTTGGTCTATTAAGGTTGAAGAAATTGGAGATTTTGCACTTTAACCTTTGTAAATCTCTCGAAAGAATGCCTATTGTTGATGAAGAAGAGCCATGTCATCTTATATTGTCATGTGAGCAAATTAATGGTTTTATAGGTCCTTACTTGGAGCACCATCATGCTATTAGAAATCAATGCTTCAAAAGCCTTGGTAAGAGCCTTTGATCCTTATCTTTCAATCTCAGATATTAAGAAAGTAAACCAATGTAAACTAAGAATAACTTATATTATAACTATATGATTCATTTGATGGCAGTATCCTTCATTAGTTTTGTGAACAATGTAATTTGTAATTATATCTTGCTTTGCTTAGAACTAGTAACTCTCTCCTATGAGATAGTTCTTATTGAAATGGAATTTGATGAGTTGTTCATGAGAATTTGTGTAGAAAAAAAAGGAGAGTTTTTTGCATATTTTTGTATTTGAAATGAAACTTTCAACAATTACCAAACATAATGTTTTAATTGTTTTGTTTTTTGGTTGTGATAACATCACCCTTATGTGTCACAAATTTCAAAAGTAATTTCTACTACTTTTTCTTCTCTTTCTATAAAAATCAATTTGTTGAATCGTAATAGCAAGTAGCAAGTGTACTAGTTATGCAAGCACTGTTGGTGAGAAACCATAGCCAACTTTTGAAGTAACCTAAATTTATGAATTATAATAATAGTGAATTATAAGTAATAGAGTAATTGCCCACTTCTTTTCCTCATTCATTTATAATTTTTTCCTTCATCCTCTCAAATCAATACCAATGGTTCCAGAAGAATTTTAGCAAAAATCCTTGATAAGTGATAGCATTTGTCTCTTATTTTCATCATTTTAGGACAATTTTAAACGAGAGATTGATAAAACACTAGTATTATTACTTTCAATGCGAGTCTATGGGGCAAAACAACAACTTGAGAGATTTCATAAGAAATCTTAAAAAACAAGAATTGTTATAAAATGATGAACGAGACATTGAAGAAATTCAAGAAGGTAGGAATTTCCTTTATATATTGATCATTTGATGTTCTCTTTCGATGAAAAGTGTGTAAAAATATATAAAATATTTTTAATTCATTAGTACAGATATAATCCAATTACTTTTATTTGGTTAAATTTTGATTTTTGATTTTAGGATTTGACAAGATTGATATCGTATTTTAGATATTAACCTTTTTTAATTCAAATATTATTTTATCATATATGTATTAGATTGTAATTGATAATAAGTCATTGGAATTTTGAATAAAAAAAATTCTTTTCAAAGGTGTGATGTCATTTTCTCATTGATGTGCCACGTTATGGATCATACAATTCATGTGTGAGAGCATCATCAAAATCTCATCGATAGTGTAAGATTACCAGACCATCTTCCTATTAATTTCAAATGTAATCTGTAAATAACACACACATATCCTCCTTATCCTCATTATTTGTGCTTATCCTGTTCTACATCACAGACTTGCGTATCAATAAATTATTATTGTTCACTGAAATAAAAGTTGTCAAAGTTAATCTCATCCTTTTTGTACCACAATTCGATTTTTAAATTCACTTTCTACTCCATTGCTGGTTGTCTGTAATGAAAATTCTCTTTTGATTTATTTATAAGTGGATCAAGATGTCTTGCTCAGCCTATTTAAGCCCAATGGTGTTGAGATTGTATTTTTTTTTTTTATTTGTAACTGCTCCCCCTTCAATTTTTATTTGGTGTTTGACGATAAGGTAATATATTTGTATGTCACTTATCTTTTTAGTTGCCTACCTTTCTAAAATTTAAAAGTATTAATTTAGTATTTAAAATTTATTATTATTAATTTTGTATATTTTGCTATACCTACCGAAACATTCATTTTCGTTAACTACCCCATCTATGTACTATAATGTATCGAAGAATTTATAAGTGATAAATTAATACTTTAAATTTAAAGCAATAAATTGTATAAATCGTAAATTCAAATACCAAATGGGACTTTACCCATATACTTGGCAATGCTAGAAGAATTACAAAAGTTTTGTTGCTAGAGATTTAGAAAACATCC